>CM076073.1:3190000-3282500 GCA_038088235.1 Zacco platypus
TTGGAAAAAAGAGTGAAACCGGAAACCTGAGGCAGTGGTTGTTCAGATCAGTCAATATTCGGTTCGGAGTCAAAGCGAGGAGGCGGGTGTTCTTAATCTACAGCCCCTCTTCTGTGGATTCCCCGCTGATGGGAGCTCAACGCCTGCGGCACGAATCTCACTTCCCGCTGTGTGAGCATGTTAATCAGCCGCTCTGAGTCCGTCACGTTAGCCTGGCGCTGGCCACCCACCGCTGTGCATTAGTTCTGCAAACCCTGTGGTCTGGGGACACTGAAGTCCTGCTGCTTAATTATAAAAATAAAGTTTGAAAATCATTGTAAACCAGGCCGCAGAACTAGTTCTAGTAGCCCAGGATCAGATACAAAGACAATTGATTTCAGTGCTTGGTTTGAAACTGTGTCTGTATATGTGCACGCACCCTCACAGCTGCATTTATTTGATCAAAAATACAGTAAAAACAGTATTATTATTACAATTTAAAATAACTGGTTTTTGTGTGAATGTATTGTAAAAAGTAATTTATTCTTGTTGGATTTTCAGCATCATTACTCCAGTCTTCAGTGTCACATGATCCTTCAGAAATCGTTTTAACATTCGCTGCTCGAGAAACATTTATTATTATTATCAGTGTTGAAATATTACGGAAACTTTTTTTTTTCTTCTTGATTCTTTGATGAAGAACAGCAAGTCCAATTTATTTGAATAGAAATCTTTTGTAACATTTTAAATGTCTTTACTGTCATTTATTTTTATCCATGCTGAATGAAAGTGTTAATTTCTTAAAAAAAAATAAAATAAAATAAAATAATAAATAAAAATAAATGAATAAAAGTGTTAAAAATCTTACTCGAATGGCAGTGTATTACAGTTTCCTGAAAAATATTAATCAGCACAACTGTTTTCAACATATGATAATAATAAGAAATGTTTCTTGAGCAGCAAATCAGCATATCAGAATGATTTTTGAAGGGTCATGTGACACTGAAGACTGGAGTAATGATGCTGAAAATTCAGCTTTGATCACAGGAATAAATTACATTCTAAAATATATTCAAATAGAAAACATTTATTCTAAATTGTAACACGATTTCACAATATTACTGAATTTATGATAAAATAAATCCAGCGTTGGTGAGAAGAAGAGACTTGTTTCAATTGACCCTTCGTCGTCAGTTTGATTGACAGGTGATCTGACCAATCATAATCCCGAATCCGCCATTTTGTCTGGCAAAGCAGTCAGGGGAGTTAGCAGATTAACGTTGGTAAAACTTGATAAATTGTGTGTCCTCACGTCTTTCCACGCTTGAAACAACATTCCTTCTGATGTTCATTCATGTTTATTTGATGCTATAAATGAACTAGTATGAAGAGATTTTTTCTTTAAAAAATTACGATATTTTACAATTATATTTTTACGATTATCTCTGTCTTGTCTGTCGACGTGTTGTCAGTGTCCTCTTTGCTCCAGGATGTATTTTTCACTGCGTGAGAACATGATGTGTGGCGTGAGAGCGCATGGCTTGTCGGACATAGCAACAGTAACTAAAGGGGGCGGAGCTTTGCGAAGGTTCAATTAGTTTTTAAAAAAATCTTAACTACGCTGCGCACATTGCATTTTGATATTATGTGCATAACTAAATAGAAAGAATTTACCATTAATTTATTTATTGTGGTGCATTATTACAAACCTATCACATAGGTCAACTATGATTTCTTCTGCCTCAATGGTTTTGGAGTTTAAACGGTGATTTTTCAGAATGAACTGCGAATTGGTGCCAATTTAAAGCCCACAGTCAATTTTCTAGTACTAAGCTGCACTATATAGTCAATATACTGGCCTTGGCTCAACATAGGCTAACATAGAGTAAGTATTACTCTATTATTCATGGTCACTGCATATATAAAGTATGTGTTGTAAGATAGCCAGTGTGAGCTGCTCAAACTTTAACACATAGAAATGCAGCCAAAGCGCACAGATTTTGTTTAGTCCCCTAAAGTCTTTAGGATATTACAGGTCTATGACTGATGGATTAAATCTCCACCATAGACTTGCACAGCACATCATTACTAATCTCTTCGGCACTTCCATGAAAATTGATTCCGATGTATAGCCCGGGCCAATAAGTCATAAAGCGCCTTGATTCATTGTGCTCCGGGGGACGGCGAAAGTACAAACTCGCTAAAATGTTGGGATAAAAAAAGATTGTCTAATGTAAGTGGGTTAACAAAAAGGCCTTATGAGCCCACAGGACGGATGCATTTTACTGCCACTGAGGCACTTAGTGAGAACTCTATTAAAGTTTTATTTCTGAAACTCCACCCAAGCATGTAAATCTTTAACATTCCAGCATTCTATGGAGTTTGGCATCGGACAAGCAAAGAACCGGTGCAGGGATGGAATGGACCTGGAATATGAAGGAAATACAGAAGGTTTTTCTAGACATTTCTATACTGCATAGTAGAAATGCTCAGTTTTGTCCAGTTGTAGCATTCAACAATTCAAGCGCATTCTCAGTAAACTTCTTTGTGAAATGTTTCAACAAAAAATACATTTGAGGTATAAAGGTGAGTATTTTTGGATGTTCAGTATTTTTCTCCTGTCTAGTTTTATGATGGTGAAAAAAATAATTTGTGAAATATGATATATAATTATAATTAATTATATATATATAATTTCATTAAAGCTTCCATCCATTGTTCCATCCATCTATACATCCATCCATCCATTGTTACATCCATCTATACATCCATCCATCATTCCATCCATCTGTTGTTCCATCCATCCATTGTTCCATCCATCTATACATCCATCCATCCATCCATCCATCTACTGTTCCATCCATCCATCCATCCATCCATTGTTCCATCCATCTATCCATCCATCCTTCCATCCATCTATTGTTCCATCCATCTATTCATCCATCGTTCCATCCATCTATTGTTCCATCCATGCATCCATTCATCCATCGTTCCAGCCATCTATTGTTCCATCTATCCATTCATCCATCTATCTATTGTTCCATCTATCCACTCATTCTTTCATCCATCCATCTATTGTTCCATCCATCCACCCATTGTTCTGTTGTTCCATCCATCCATTCATCTATCCTTCTATCTATTGTTCTATTTATTGTTCCATCCATTCATCCACCCATCTATTGTTCCATCCATCCATCCATCCATCCATTGTTCTGTTGTTCCATCCATCCATTCATCTATCCTTCTATCTATTGTTCTATTTATTGTTCCATCCATTCATCCACCCATCTATTGTTCCATCCATCCATCCATCCATTGTTCTGTTGTTCCATCCATCCATTCATCTATCCTTCTATCCATCCATATTTATTATATAATTAACGAATTATTAATTAATAATAAAAGTATTAATACATTTATTGTTATTTATTTTATAATAATAATCATCATCATTTTAATATTAAAACATTATTAAAGTAAATTATTTCAGCACCTTTTTTTTCAAGTGTTACAACTGATCCCTTGTTATATATTTTAATCAGACGTCCCGTCTTAAATGGTGTCTTGTATTAAATTCAGTATTATGATTTGGTCTTTCTCAGTGTAAAACACATAATGGTAACATTCTTGTACACACACACACACATTTCTTGTACCAATTATGGTAGGTAGATTTGCAGTAGTTTGTGACTTGAGGAAAATGTGCAGAAATGCCCAAGATATCCTATATAAAGTTTTTTGTGCGTCTTTTTTCCATGGCAGATATGTTGCTTTGGAGGCAGCTTGACTCTAATGATGTGGGTTGGTCTGTCTCTTGCTGACTCACTGCCCTCGTTTCAACACGGGTGTTGTACTAGTTCTATCTGCCAAACGAAGCGTTCAACACTCTTGTTTAGATTTCAGCATTTAAGGGGCTAATGCAATTAGACAGTTCAGTGATTCTGGGAAGAATCTCTCATTCAACAAAAGCCTCGTTTGTATGATTCAAACCCTCATCATCTCTCTGCAGGTCTCACACTTGCGCTCATTTGCATAAATATTGTATGATATTGAATTAGCGTTTATTTGGGGGTGATATTCTCTTCACGCTTGCTGCAAAATCATCATTGCTTCAGGAATCTTGAATATTTTCACACTTATTTTTGTTCATTAAGATAATTATTTAAGAACATGATCAGCTGTTGTTGTGTGACTATTTTCTCAAAATATCAGCTGCTAAATAATGAACCTTTGATATGGGATTCGCTGTGAGATGCAGATATTAGAGTTTGGACTCCTTGTTTGTTCTCGCAACTGGATTGTTGGTTGGGCGATGCATTGTGTATTCACTTTAGCAGACTATTTGTTTAGGAAATGTTGAATGACGCACTTATACATGATGATGCAGATCGTATATCGGTAGATTTCTCTCCGTCCACCATTTTTCAGTTTCTCTTCTCCACTAGTAAATGATATGATGTCATGTAATACTCACCAATGCAACACATATAACCCAAACATTGTTAAAGACAAGTAAACTGTCCGTAATAAAATAAGAACAAATAATCAAACTACGCCTCGTCTATACGCAAGGACTAAAATAAATCCATTTAGTATGAATTATTATCGATTCTGGAATAAAACTGGTTCAAAGATATATGTGTGCCATCATTCAAAAATATTCAAGGATTTTCCCATGTTAAGTATTTTCCCATTTTAGTAAAAGTATGTGTAGGTTTTTGTAGTTTTGTTACAGTATATTGGTGCACAGGGCTGGGTAGGATACTTTTAAAGTGCATTTTACTACAGATTACAAAATGCATGCTTTAATTTGTAACGTATTTTGTTATGATTGTCAGCTGAAGTGCCCGTGAGGACCACTAGAGGGCACTTCACCTTGGACTCACACACATACACATACACTTTCACTGCAGTCACTCTTCACTACATTTCCCATAAGCCCCGTACCCATTCTCTGATCACCGCACCAGCTGCACCTCATTCACCAGTCATTGATTACTGCACCAGCTGCACCTCATTCACCAGTCATTGATAACTGCACCAGCTGCACCTCATCACCCACACTATTTAAGCACACCGCACAGTCACTTCCATGCGAAGTCTTGATTTGGTTACCCCTGTCATTTCTGAGCGTTCATTCCCGTGTCTGTTTTCCTGGTCTTGTTTTTGCCTGTTTACCTGTTTTTTGAACGTTCTCTGCCTGCCCCTTGGATTTACTGCTTTTGATTTATGGACTTTTGTTTGCCTCCCGCCTGCCTCGAGCTATTTACCAGTCTATCGACTATGATTCTGTCCAACCTCCTCCATACCTGTTTGCCACTGTTTTGACCATTGCCTGTTTGACCACATTTTTCAATAAAGCTGCATTTGGATCCCATCCTGTATCCTGATTACACAAATTTTGTAACTTAATCTAACTACTTTAGAATACTTTGGAATACTAATAAGTTTGTGACACACAAAAAAGGTAAATGCGAGTTTTTATCTCAGAGTTCTGACATTTCGTGATATAAAGTTGCAATTCTGAGTTATGAACTCTCAATTTTGAGAAAAAAGTCAGAATTGTGAGAAAAGAAGTCATAATTCTGAGATGTAAACTCTCAATTTTAAGAAAAAATGTCATAATTGTAGGATAAAAGTCTTTCAATTACCTTTTTTTTACAATTACAAGGGACTCACAAACTATATCGCAAAACATCTAGGTAATATATTGTATCATCTACTGACAGAGAGCTGAGATTCAAGAGTGTGTAATTTTTTGAATGAGGCATTTTTTTATGAATTCTGTCATCTGTTAGGTGAAATAGCTTATTTAGTACTAAATAAAAATAATGTTTATGATCCCTCTTATTTTGTTAAAATGATTCAAATGAAACTTATGAGCAGAAATGTGAATTAGGATGCTTTTGCAGAATGTTAGTTACGAAGAATAACCAATTTCTGTTTACATTTATTACCCATCACAGTTATCACATTGATGTTTAAATGAAATAAATGACATTAAAATTCAAAGTAATCACTTTGGTAATCTAAAATACTTTTCAGATGTAACTGTAATCTGATTACCACCCATTTAAAATGTAACTGTAATGAAATACAGTTACTCAAATTGTGTATTTTAAATACGTAACTAAGTTACTTGTATTTCGTTACTCCCCAACCCTGTTGGTGCATATAAATGAAAATGAATATATGATGATCTCTCTGCATTCCTTTTTTTGTGTTCCTTTAGTGAAAAACTGGTAAAAAATTTTTTACCTAAACTTTAGTTTAACTTCTTGTATTTAATGTGAAGTGTATATATTCTGCACCTCAGTGAATGGCTGCAGTTGCCTTTTATTATTATTTTAAATTTAAACCGAGATAGGCAAAAGAACGCCCTTGACTCATTGCGTATTGTAATCATATGTAAACACGTTCATTTTTCAGAACGCCTGCTTTTGTGCCAAGTCAAACATTTTGTCAGTTAAGCAAATGCAACAGTTGGAAATTTACGGCGTGTTTGACTTTGCTACGGGGAAAGCCGCCATTTCCTTAAATGGCAGAGCTTTGTCAGCAACTTTTTGAGTAGCTTATGAAAATGTTAAAGACTATGGAGCATGGAGATGTTAATGGGGTCCTTTGAGAGTATCTCGAGAGGTGTGATTATATGGGCAAAAGACTCTTTCATCACCTGTGATCAGATGAATGAATATACGGCCTCCATTTAACTCCAGTGCTATTGATTACTTTATCTTGCGCTGATAAAGCATTAAAGCTTTTCATCCAGTTCAAGGGAAGCATTGATCTCCAGAAGAAGATCTTCAAATTATGTGAGTGATGTGGCGAAAGGCCTGTAAGACCTCATGTTACAAGGCCACTGCAAAGGTTAAGGAAGGTAGCTTGATGTTAATACTCCAAATCTGCCATATCTTGACATTTTTACAATGACATATTCACTGCATGTGCACGATCAACTTGACCTCATTAGTATTTGTAGGTATTTGTACGTAAATCACATGTACTTAAGTAATGTTTTGGTTGCACTTTATTTTACAGTACATGTACTTAGTGTACTTGCCTATTAAAATACTAAGTAACATAAGATAACTAAAGAGGTTAGGTTTAGGTGTAGGTTCAGGGTTATTACATAGTTATTACCTAGTTATTATCATTTCTGTAATAAGTGCATAGTATGTACAGGGGGAACAGGACTGTAAAATAAAGTGCAACTTAATCAGATAAAGAAATATATCATACCAGGTTGATCTCAATCATATTTAGGTATTCCTTTGTTAAAAGGTACATTTTTGTGACCACTTCTAAAATAATAATAAAAAATGTATGACTAAAGTTATGTACAAGAGTTCATGTTACACGCACACACACACAAACACACACACACACAAACACACACACACAGGTTTGTTTTGCTATCTTAGTGAAGACATTTCAAAGGTGTAATGGTTTTTATTCTGTACAAACTGTACAATACTTTTTATACTGTACTTTTTATACTAAACTCCTAAACCTACCCATCACAGAAAACATTCTGCATTTTTACATATTTAATAAAACATTGTTTAGTATGTTTTTAAAGCTATTTTAAATATGAGGATTCATGAAACGTCCCCATAAAGCACGTTCACGTCGTAATACCAGTGTAATACCCATGTCACTATACAAATTTGTGTCCTCATAAATCATGAAAACAAGTACACACACACACTCACACACACTTCAGCAAGATATTCACACAGATTTTCAATCTTTCAGCTTTTTAATATCAGGGGTAATGTTATAATGCACTATTTGGTGGTTCAACAACAATGTTCACAGGTAAATTTAATGTATTTTTTTTTTTATAAATCATCTTTTTTTTTAAAGATACATGTTTTAATGTATTATTTATTATACATTATTAAATTATTATTATTGCATAGTATGTTTATATTGTAGTTTAATACTCATTCAGCTCTTATTGTGTCAAAATTAATAAATAAATCAAACTTCTATGAATATAAATGAGATCGTGATATATTATTTCATTTGATTCAGTTGTTGAAAACCCTTCAGTAGGGCTATTGCATTGCAAAGTTCTCAGTTTTCTTCTTAATGGTCTAGTTAAAGGTCCTGGATCATCATAATATTTAATTTATACTTCTATTATGAGACCCTCGGTGCCAAAAAAATCTCAGTGTATATACTGTGATAAAACAATTTGAAGAGTAGGTCAATCTACCACACAGCATGAGAAAGAAACTCATTCTGCTGCCTAATGGCTCTCAACATTTTCTGTGTGGACTTAAGCAAGGGTCAAAAGTAGTTCAAGTAAATAATATTAACTCTCTGATATTGTGAGAGTAACCAGAATGTGGATTGATATTAGAAGGATTATGCTATGTTGAAATGGGACAATGGTAAATGATAAGGTTTAGTGTCATAATACTGCAGGATGTTCTGATTGACCAATAAGAATCAAGCATTCCAGAGAAACATGTGTTATGCAAGAGTTAAGTGGAGAAACAAGGCAGTTCAGGAACCAGACCTAACCTTGATATGTCATCACTCTCGGGAAAATCACTTGCCAAAGGAAATAAATAATGGTTTGCAAATAGAATAAACAGAGACTTAGAAGTTTGTATTATTCTGGCTAGGCGAGCAAGGTCAAAAAATCAATGCCTGCCCACCCTCTTGTAAATTTTGTCTGGTCCACTGATCACATGTATATGTAGATATCAGGGACTCTTAAAGGCCCTGAATTTAAATTCACTCAAGCATGAAAACATTTCTATTTTCCAAACGTCTCTAGACCTTGTGTACGGGATTCAACTTTAGAACTTTTTTGAGTTGGCGGACCAAATCAATTCACCTCAGCATGCTTAGACCGAAAGTAAATAAAAAAGAACTAATGGATCGGGTGAAGAGAGTGTGTTCTGTCTAGTTTAATGGAGTACAATGTTTCGTAAGATGAAGACAAAACACTATTCTTTATATTCAGAATAACTACTACAGACCATTCTGTCTCCTATTAACCTTTTCTACTGATTTAGCTGAGATGTTATTAAGATTTCACGAGCTGACCTTAGATTCGCCTTTAAAGGCAAAGGCTTGCCGTATATCAGGCAGGCGGGATGTGAGCAGGGCTGCTGTCCGTGGTGCTGATTTCTCATGCAGTGCCCCTTTTATGATTTCACAGCAGCCAATCTTGTTAAAGACTGTTTACGTAGTATATTATTTGTGCTTGTTTGCTCACAACAGCGACGTTACACTCATAAAGACATTGTTCTTTAACACAATAAATAAACCGGTACAAACCATACCGTATAGATGACCTCAAAGTTAACAGACACAAACAAAACACCAACAAACCTCAACTCTTTTTAATCAAACATGTAGGCGATCACTAGAGAATCAACAAACGCAGGACATCTCTGGAGAAACATAAGAGAAACACGAACCACAACGTAAGTTATTAACAAGCTGCATTAGTGTTTAGAGGCTCTGAAACCCTATTGTAATTGTTATAATTTCAAGGATCAGCATTCTCCTGAAGGGATGGATTCTGGAATCCACTGCCGCTGCAATATATATATATATATATATATATATATATATATATATATATTGAGTGATTTATCATGAGTTATCATTCTAAATATTGACATTTTTAGAATGACTAACTTCAACTTATGTTAAAGCATTTATTTTCCTTTTCATTTTCAAACGCTAGAAAATAATGATGTATATTGTCTGTACAACTTATCAGTATGTTTTGGGAAAGTTTCCTGTTCGGTGCAGAGCTCAGATCAACCTCAGCCTTGAAGAAGCTGTGAATCATGTGCATCTTTGTACAGTGTTCTGCACAGGTGCATTATGGGAACTGGTGGGCAACTGGGACTGCTTGAGACCTGCAGACGCCTTGTCCTGACTTAACAGGACATTCTGTGCCTAAGTACAGGGTCTGTTCATCAGCATCATGATGGAAGGAGATATGCTTCTGACTATGTTTCCATGTGTGGAAAATTACCAGTTTTGTCTAGTTTTCTAAACCAATCAGAATCTTAGTAATGACGTAGTTAGTGAACTCTGTTAGAGCAGTGTTTCTCAAACTTTTTCAGCCCAAGGACCACTTTTTCTTCCAATTTTTTTCTGAGGACCACCTAACAGAATCCCACTCTAACACGCTCCCCAAAAACAACAAAATAGGAAGGATAAACTAAGTTTAATATGCAACTGTTTCAAGTCAAAAACTAATTATTCAAACACAAATGCAATGATATGATCCATTTTTTCGTTATTAAAACACACTGACGTCAACCCCCCCGCCCGCGATCCGGTGCGGGTTAAGAGCTTGGCTAGTTTAGGTCATCTTTTCGCAGACCACTAGTGGGCGATGGCGGACCAATTGACTTCAAGAATTACTGTGTTAGAGTATAATTGTGGTGAAAATGTGAAGAGAGAGAGAGAGAGAGAGAGCGGCCTACGAACTCCTCATGAGACTTGAAGCTGGCATCTGCTGATGAAACTGCAAACTATTCTTCAGTAAAGTTTTCTTCAATGTATTTTTTTAATCTCTGACTCCGGGTCTTTATTCATCATATCTGGTCTTTTGGGTCTTTAACTGTAAAATCCCCTACACTCCCCTAAAAGTGATCAGGCAGACCAAACTGTAAGCCATAGAGACTTGAAACTTTGAGGGCTGGTAGAACTCACAACATCTACAACGTCACCAAGGCTTGCCCTGATCGGCCTGACGGGGGCGCTACAGCGGTGAAAAGTACGAAATCGCTCACAACTCCTCAACCGTTAGGTGCAGGTTCAAGAATCCTTGGCTCAAGACGGACAAAATACATGCCTTGGATTCGTCTTGAAAATTTGGGTATTTTGGATTTTTTGAGAAACCATTGCAGCGAGATTCTCCGAAGTCTGATTGTCAATAATTATTGAAGAAAATTTCAATTCATGGTCCCCAAGGGCCGCCAAACATTCGAAGTGGGTGGAGCCACTTTTTAAATGTCCGTAAGTCTGATTGACTTGAAAATTGGCATGCAGTGTCTATGTCCAAGGTGTCATGATTGTCTACAAGGACATTGACGTATCTCAAAAAACATGTCTGGCATCTGCCAGTGAAGTTTGAGCAGCTATCAGACAAGTTTAACGGAGGCCGATAGGAACAAAACTCACTCGGCCTGTTTGACTCACGACATTCATATCACATGGTAGAACTCTTCATTCTGAGCAACTTTGCATCTACGACCGCCGCTGTCCATCGAATCTTTTGCTAAATATTGTAGATTATTTCAAAAAACAACTCTAGTGGACTAGTCCTAGGTTTTTGGCCCTATTTGGAGCAAACCAGTGCAGCGAGATTCTCTGGAGTCTGATGGTCAATAATTATCAAAGAAAATTTCAATTCACGGTCCCCAAGGGCCGCCAAATGTTCAAAGTGGGTGGAGCCACTTTTTAAATGTCCTTTAGTCTGATTGATTTGAAAATTGGCATGCAGTGTCTATGTCCAAGGTGTCATGATTGTCTACGAGGACATTGATGTATCTCAAAAAACATGTCCATCATCGGCCAGTGAAGTTTGAGCAGCTGTCAGAAAAGTTTGACTCAAGGTATTCATATTCATATAAAAACCTTTAAAAATCATATATTTCCTATGGTAAATGACCTGTTTGGTCTTTTCCATCTATGATTGAGATGGCTACAGACTTGCTAAATAAAAGATAATATCTTTTTACTCATGTGCCTTAATGTGCTTGAACCCTGACAATTGCTGCTTGCAGCTATATTTACATTTAGGTTTAAAACATTTAGGTTTCTAAATGTCTCTTGAATTTCAGCCAATAATTCACTGCACAAAACTCAAAAATTGTGGACCGCATGTTTATGCTTGCTACATGTGGACTCATATTTAATGCAGTTTGGATTGTACTTTCATTTTACTTCTGGAGTTTTGTTCATGGTTGTCAAGAATGAGGCCATGCTGTCCATGATGTCTTCTACCAAGTGACAGATGGATTTGTGTCAAAATACTGCAGTGTTTGACTGGAAGCACTTCCACTGACATCAACAACAAATGCTGTGGCTGGAATTGTTTGAAAGTGCCTTCATTGTTTTTGTTCATGGTGTAAGTCAGTAAATGTGTTTTGCCCAACACAATCTCACCTCTTATTCAGTTTAATTCATTAAAATGAGCTAAAGAAACATGATTTCTGAACATTTCATTGTGTTCAATTCACCTAATATATTTAAAACTGATGTTTACCAAATTAATTTGTGTTAAAGCTACATGGTTCATTTTTGTTGACAACTGGATGGGTTGCAAGCGAGTGCATTAGGGTGAATTTAGAGATTCTAATATACCTTCTATACTATATACTATGCAAAAAACCGCATGTGAGCCGAGAAGTGTATGTCCAAATTCATAGTATTCATAAAACAGTAGGCGAAAAGTACTCGAATGGCCTATACTTCCGGCAAGAGTCTGAAGTGTGCATATAATGGACACTTTTTACGATCCCATGAGGCCACTGGAGAGGATTTGTGAAGCGATGCAGCTGACGCCGTTGGTCACGTGACAATGACAACATGGCGGATATACAGTAGTACATCCAAATTTCATTCATTCTGCACACATTCATACTATAAAACATACTTTTTTAAAAAAAAAAATGCATCACTTCACTTCTAAAGCTTTTTTTTTTATTTTAGTATAACTCCGATTGTGTTTGACTGAAAGAAGAAAGTCATATACACCTAACATGACTTGAGGATGATTAAATTATGGTGTATTTTACGTTTTTGGTTGAATTAACCCTTTAAACTATGTTCCACAACGGTTTCCAGTGTTTCCTCAAGTAAAGCGAACTTGTTTTAGTACAACTATGCCATTTTGTCAAGACAGACTAGTCAAGAATCCACCAATTGTTACTTCATTTGAGGCCAAAAGCACATGAATGCAAAAGTAATGAGCTCCCTATAACAAGACCGTCCCCGTCAAGCTGACGTCTTCTCGCTCGGACGCGTGCGCCATTAGCGCTCTAAGGAGATCCTCGTATCCTAAAGGCTTAACTCACATCCTTTAAATAAAGCAACATCTACCCTTTTACCAGCTGATCCGTTCTTACAAATCCTTAGCTTTGAGAAGATAAGCCGCAGTGTTTAAACCGACACAAATCTCGCCATCTCATCACCTACAAATATGCCGCAGTGTACGTGCACTGACCCCTGCTAAAGAGACGCCGCTTGATACGGGGATTATTCAGCGGCCCGTAACCTTCCACCGCTATCCATTACCCACTATCAGTCGGCTGATCTGTTTATGCAGTGTTTGTTTGCTAAATGTCACATTTCTTACATCAGTGCACAATTATCATGTGTCTTCACAGTCTTATCGGATTTCTTTGAGACAGATGGGGCGACGCCAATGACAAACATTTATCTGCGACACGAGTGGATGTTCAAACTGCTTCCTCCGGATTTATCCCCAAACAAAGCCAATTGACTCTCATCAGCATCCCTTTGAGGATGAGGCCGAATCGGAAAGAGAGCGACGCATTAAAATTAAAAGTGCACGCAAGAGTCGCACCTCACCGCCGGTAATTGAGTGGAGCCGTCATTCTTTCCACTTCATCTAGCATTGAGATATTCAGGGTCTCGAGTCTTATTAACGTCAGGAGCATGTGGGAGCATCTCGTGCGCATATGACAATCTCAAACAGTGGAGTCATTCTTCGGTGACCAGAATTAAATTGAATCATCTGAATGGGAAGGCAGCCCCGCAGTCCTCTTTGTTTTATGGGTTGGGGTGGAGAGCTGGGGTGGATCCAGCTGGATAAACAAAACCTTGTAAAACAATGCTGAGGTGTGCGCGCTGGCTAACAATAGGGTGAACGCTTTGGCAGGTCCGTCGTTTTCGAGCAGGAGACGGGTTTAATGTATAGCATTGAGAATTGATAAAGGTCACTTCGTGTAACATGTCATTTACAACTCGAGCGAGCAACTTTTCTCCGTGTTGTGTCATCTGTGAGGGACAAATTGGAAGGAAAAGGAGGAGTCTGAGACAACGAGTGAAAAGATTTCTTTATTTCGTAGTTTGTTATTAAGACATGTTTATTTTATTGCAAGTTACTCTACCAGTGAAAGATTTGGACATGCTTTTTTATTTATTTATTTTTTATTTTATTTTTTTTCAGGATTATTACAGTAAAAAACAGAAAACATTTTGGTTACATTAAATAAATAAATAATTTAAAAAAACTTTAACTTGTGTTAGCATTTATTTTTAAATGTATAAAAAATTTAAAAAAAAACTTTAACTTAAAAACACTTTAAATGTATGTTAGCATTTATTTTTAAATGTATATTATTTATTTATTTTTTATTATTCTGCTAGTAATAAAATTAAAATAACTTTATATATATTATTTATTGTTTATTTTATTGCAAGTTACTCTACCAGTGAAAGATTTGGACATGCTTTTTTATTTATTTATTTATTTCAGGATTATTATAGTAAAAACCATAGAAAACATTTTGGTTACATTAAATAAATAAATAATTTAAAAAAACTTTAACTTGTGTTAGCATTTATTTTTAAATGTATAAAAAATTTAAAAAAAAACTTTAACTTAAAAACACTTTAAATGTATGTTAGCATTTATTTTTAAATGTATATTATTTATTTATTTTTTATTATTCTAATAGTAATAATTTTACTTGGTGTATTAAAATAACTTATATATATATATATATATATATATATATATATATATATATATATATATATATATATATGAATATATTATTTATATTATTATTTGCATTATTTGTATTTGTATTAGTATTTTTGATTATATATATTATGTGTATAAGTATGTATATATATATATATATATATATATATTTACATAATATATATAATTAAAAATACTAATACACATTAACATAGTATCTCAGTGATGCTAAAATAACAGATAAATATAATAAAGTATTATTATATTTATAATAAATATAATAAATATATATAAATATAATAAGTATTAATAGTATTTATTACTGTTAAATTTATTTATTTATAACTTACTAAAATGATAAAATGTGAAAAGTATTTATAAGGTGTATAACCAGTTGTGTATATAACCAGCAAAACAACAGTAGTGAACAGATACATTTAAAAATTAATATTTAAGTTTATTTTGTGTCTCGCATACCATTTTGCTATATTGTATGTCTCTTTTTTGCATTATTGAAGGCAAAGCATGAGCTGACTTGAACAAAACCCGATGATCATGTCCTCCAACACTGAGAATGTTACAAAGAGCGTCTTGAGCTTCAAGCAAGGACATCCTTAATTTGATTATTTCATTAGAGAGCTTAAAATAAGATATTTCTTTGTTTTACTGAGTAATTTTTTGTAAATTGCTCTAAATATCCTAAAACTTTAGTTTGATTTTCATCGTGGCCTCAGATTTCTGGACCCCATTGATCCACAAAACCGTGAGCAAACACAGATCAGGTTATAGATTTCTGTACAAGTCTGTGCAAATGTCATTAATGAAAGTTTCAGCAACAGTGGACCAACGACAAAATGTTCATCTGGTGTGGCGCTGTGCAAAATGACTCAAGATCTTTGAACCTGTGTTCAAGAGTGAATAAGAAAATCTGCAGCCTGTTGCAATCGACTCAGAGGAGGGAGACATCACGTGATTCGTTCAAGTGTGATGGTGATATCACGAGAGGAGAGAGGCAGTGTGCTGTTACACCGTGAGAAGAGATGAGAACTATTTCGCAGAAAAGAAAATCTTTCAACCTTTTGGTGAGAGGAGAACAGTGGATTTTAGACTCACTTATTAATCCTTCATAACACAAAAATGTCAACATAAATGTCATATCTTGAAATACGGCCCAGAGTGCAGAACTCGGCTTTTTGCCTCTGCCCTCATACGGTCGGTCAAAAGGGCATCTTTCACAGATGGTTATTATCTCTTCTATGAGAAAAAAGCAAAGAGAAAAGGTGAAGGAAGCTTCAGGTGAGAATAGAAGGGAACATGCTGAAAAATCAAAGACGGACACCCCGGACAACAGAAATTGGATCAAAGCTGGGAAGACGCTTGGGCCGACAGGCAAGGGCAGCACAGTTTCAATATGGATAAAAGTGAATGAAATCTGTGTAGTTACAAAAAAAAAAATCTCATTGTATGATCTCAGATGTGTTAGGAGATTATACACATCAGTGGTTTGTACATGTATGGTGGATTTGAATATTTCTTTTCAGTCTTCTTTTCAAAATGATTGATATCGATGATATATTTTGTCCATTTTAGGTCTCTATAAAAGAAAATTGCCCTCTGGAAGTAGGGCTGCACGATTTATCGCGTTTAAATCGCACGGGATTTGGCAAAGGCTGCGATTATTTACTGTGTAAGCTGAATAAACAGAAGATTGAAACGCTTTGATTGATTAAACATGAATAATAAACACACGACTGCTTTATTCTGTGCAAGAAGCATCATCTCACAGAAGGATGCTCAACTGTCGCTATGAAGTAAAAACATGTTATTAAACGTCTTTTGTTGGACAAGATGTTTGACGCACATTGCTTTTTAAAATGTGCATTATAAGAGAATTAGAGCCATATTTCAGCAAAAAGTTCAATGTTATTTTGTCATGTTGTGTGATAAATTGTGCATCCCTACTGGGAAGTGAATGACACTCTGTCGCCTTTATTTTTATTTTTATTTTTTTACACCAAGTGTAAATAGCCCTCCTTGTTGGCAGATGCTATTTACACTAACTCCGCCCACCAATTGTCTGATTGAGCCAGAGGAAATTACAAAAGAAATCCTGCTGATAATAGGATCAGTGGCGTGGAGAGTAAGCTTTCGACGTGACTTCGCTTTTTCTGAACTCATTCTTCTCCCTTTTCCAATCGCATATCAGCGAGAGTGGTTTGTTTCAAAATAAAAATTAAGAAAATATACGAAAAGTGGAAAGTGCCTAACTGGTATAGAATAGTGGGAATAAAGTGTTTAATAGGATTAGGTGTAGGTGTAATGTCAAGTACAAGTCATATGCTTACAAGGCAGCATCTATTTATGATTTTAATGTACATAAAATAATAATTTACACTGAATATATTGCTATTAATGCATATTGTTTTATAGTGTACCACTATACACTGAGGCCACTGTGTATGCCAGTATTTGCAGTAAGTATAAATAGCATCTAACTACTATTTTCACTTAGTGTAAAGAAAATACTTTTTGATGTCATTTACATTCACATCATACATTTACATCATAGCCACCGCCCTCTTTTTTTGGTGATTTCCATCTCAAAGTGATGCTTGAGTGTGGTGGGTCATGTCCAGGGTGTTGCTATGCAGATTTATTTTCATATATATATATATATATATATATATATATATATATTTTTTTTTTTATATATTTATTTTTATTTTATTTTTAAACATTTATTAATATATGCAATATTATTATTATTATTATTTTTAGTAATTTTTTGTTTTGTTTTGTTTTATTTATTTTCTTATATATATATATATATATTTTTTTTTTTTTTTTTTTTTTTCTGTCATGGATTTTACTTTAGGTCTTTGAGCTCATTTAGAGATGATCGCTGCCTTTTGATTTCAGTCAGACTTTGTTTTAGAAAAATCTGAGCTCAGTTTGAGATGTTATTGAAAATCTTTTCTGAAAACTCTAGCGGAGACACATGCCAGATTATGGCGGTCTTTATCGCAGGATAAACCTGAAAAGCAGTAGATGCAATTAAAATGGCCATACATATCTTTTGACTTGTGAGACTCGTCATTCCTCTAATAATGCAATGGATTGTATACAGCTGCAGTACGCCCCCTCAGAAAACAGCTGCTGAAGTTATTAATGCAGCTTTACTGTTAAGTCGCAAAAGGCAGAAAATCAACGTCAAAGTTAAAATGCAAATCTTGTCACTATAATGAGGCCTGGAATCTCATGAATATTATAATGTCATGTCAGTGTTTTCTCAGGTCATTAAAATAGAGGTGAACACAAGCCTGTTGAAACAATTAATCAAAGAAAATGCATCATACTTCCTTTTTCCTTGGCAGGTTTTCATTCTTAATGAAATTACTAAGCTGGTGGCGATGGTTTGAAGGTATTGTTTGTGTATAAGGCAAACTGTCTGGAGTTTATCATCAAACCCTTAAGCTGCTAGTCACATCCCATAGGACAGTAAGACAGGAAGCTGTAATTAAACCTAAATACAGGCTTGATGTGAAGGTTTTATAAACCCAGTGGCTGCATTGTTTCCTGTCTGACCCACAGGAAGATTTTATTGCTCAGGGATTACCTTTTCATAGCTCAGGAGAGTTAAGGAGCTGTTTCATTAAAGTGTCATTCTCAGATGTTTCTCCTAAACATCCTTGGGTAAAAATAACAATAGTTGTCATACAGTAAGAGTAAAGAGCTATGAAATGATGGATAGCAGGTCAGATCATTCGATATTTGACGAGTTTGAGTTCCTATTGAGATCTGAGTATTTCAGACTTCGGAAATCGGAATCATTTGGGATATATCTTATGTAACTTTGTTATTTTACATTGGACATCAAGTCCTACGTATATATAGGTATAGAGTAGACAGTTCATATCACTAGAATAAAAATATATGAATTTATGTATAAATACATGCATACATACATATTATACTTTTAGATACTTTAAATAGACACTTTTTTGATGTATTTGCTATTATTAAATTCTGGCTCTCAAATGGTGTGGCCGAGCAAATCTGCCGTATATTTTATAAACACTACACTTCTTCAAACTGTAGTTTTTTACGTGAGAATGTAGTTTTTTGGAGCTCAAATACATGACTCCTATTTAATCATTGCAAATCATTTAATCATTTTTGGTTGATGCGAGCTCCAGGCCGTCAGCAGTGCTCGTGTACCCGCTTAGAACAGCTTCATCTCGCCCAGTGCTTCGGGGATTTGCCGCTCTGCCTTATAGTGGTTAAACATGAGATATAATTCATTTTGGGTACATAAAATGGGCAATCTTCGGTCTTATTAATCTAATACTTGTTCCTGAGCAAATCGAATTGAGCGATGTTAATTTTAATAATTTAATATTAAGGCTATATTTAACTTACATCCTGTAGAGCACTGCTTTTGTATGTTGACTGAATTGGACAATTGTGTTTTTTTCCTGTTTCCATTTATAATGGCTATTGTGGTTAATTTAAATATTGTTGTTCAATAAATATTTTTTATATAAATAATATGTTGTATTTGGTATTGAGAAAGTTTATTAATACACCATTAGATGGTGGCAAACTTTGAGTCAGTTGCAGGAGACTTTTAAATTGAAAGGACTTTTGTAAACAAAAGATGTTGTTTTAGTGCTGTGTGTCATGGAAAATTCTCAAATACAAAGAGGACTTTCCTCAGCGGACATTGTGTGTGTGTGTGTGTGTGTGTGTGTGTGTGTAAATTACGACATTAATTCTACTCATATGAAATATCTACTCTGTCTATACTATCTCCACTCTCCAGCTGATTAAAACTAAATGATGACAAAAACTTGAGATTTTTTTCTTTTCTTGTTGAGAACGAGGCACTAAAATTTGGCATTTCCACTTTTTATTACCTGGATTTTTTTCCCCATTTTTTCTCCTTCGCTCACACTAAGGTTTACTGCTGGGCTGGCTTCGTTATCCAGGAAAGAATCAGGTTTTTCCATTGTTCAATTATTCACTATGCAGTCACAGACAACCATTAAACTTTCATAGGTGGCAATTTGGAGGTAGAGTTAGGCCCGCAGTGAGGTGCGTGTGCCTCCGTCTCTCTGTACCGGATTCTCCAACGACGTGCCATATCTCTGCCAGGACCACGTCTGTCGGACTGAGACGCGCTCTGGCATGTTGAGAAAAATAGATAACACTTCCCGACCTGACAAGTGTTCTCCGTGTCTTGGCACTTGCACGCCTGTGGCAGCGAGCGGAGGCAATGATGTCAGCCTAGATGCTGAAGCTGGAAGTGAGAAACATGGTATGTGTGTGAGCTTTTACAGCCAATTCGGTCCACCCACCTCTGCAGGCGCTGAAAATAAACAATTAAATAAATAAAAAATCTACTGCTGACATCACAGCCCCTCAAAAGATGAGCGATCGCTTGACTGAAAATATGTCTGCTTGTGAGTCAGATGTGCTTCTCATCTGGAAAGAGAGATTTTTTTCTCTCCCGGATCAAGCGAGGCTTCACTCAAATCGTGGGTGGGATTTTTTTTCTCTCCCCCTTGTTTATTCTTTCTTCTGCTCTACTGTTGTAAGTCGATAAACCAATGACTGCATTACTTGAAATTTCTTTTTAATAAACCTGTTCAATGAGGTCCAATTAGTCAATGTTAGTTAAACTAACATTAACTAACAATGATCACTACATTTATTACAGTATTTTTTCATCTTTGTTAATTTTAGTTAATAAAATACAAATGTCATTGTTACTTCAAGTCCATTAAATAATATTAACAGATGAAACATTATGTGTGTGTGTGTGTGTGTGTGTGGGTATTCCCTACGTTACGGGGACCAAATGTCCTCACAAGTAATACAAGTAAATTTTGATCTTGTGGGGACATATTTTTGGTCCCCATGAGGAAACAAGCTTATAAATAGGGGTGGGGTAGTGTAGGGGGACAGAATGTACAGTTTGTACAGTATAAAAACCATTACGCCTATGGAATGTCCCCATAAAACATGAAAACACAACGTGTGTGTGTGTGTGTGTGTGTGTGTGTGTGTGGTAAAACAGTATATTCTGTACTGATTAAATGTTGTCAGATGGGGGGAGTTAGTAGACCTGATGATGTCAGCAGAAAAGGAAACATTAAAATAATATAAAATATACAACGTCTCTGTCATGTATAGTTTTGGTTTTGTTTCATGTTCATGTTTTATTTTGCAGTAAAGTCATTGTCATTCTTCTTCTTTCCTGTTTGCCTTGAGCTCCCTTGTTTGTCTCATGTGATCTTGTCATGTGCTCCCTTGACATGTATCCTATGTTGTCATTGGTTTGATTCTACACAGGTGTCCCTTTGTTTTGTCATTAGTCCTTGTGTATTTAAGCCCTCATATTTGCCATATTATCCATGTTTCTTGTGATTGTTTTGCCATGCCAAGCCAAGTAAAGTCTATGTTATATTGTATCTGTAATGGAAATAAACTGCACTTGCACCCAAAAAAATATTTCAGTCTAAACATAAGTTTTATGTAATTTAATTACATAGCAATTTTCCATCCATTTGGATTACATAGTTTTAACATAAACAAACTAATAAACTTGATGTGATTCATATTTGTCAATCATTCGTAAATGAAATAGGTAAGATTTATGAAATAGTTCGCAGAAAAATGCCCAGGTTAATTAACACTGTTTAGTGGTCATGTGTGTGTACACTACTGAGTTAAAGTACCGTTGAAGCAGTGTCAGAGTTAATGACATCATTAAGTGATGATTGAGCATTAATGATGAACACCTGCTGTTAACAAGCAGAATCACTGAAGGAAAGAGAAACACAAGAACTACAACAGATGAAATCAACTGAAGATAAAAGACATTTAATCTCTCACTATTCATATACTCAACTATTACATAAATCTTACCTATTTCATTTACATATGACTGACAAATATGAATCACATCAAGTTTATTAATTTGTTCATGTTAAAACTATGTAATCCAAATGGATGGAAAATTGCTATGTAATTAAATTACATAAAACTTATGTTTAGACTGAAATATTTTTTTGAGTGTGGGTTCTCTAAGACTTGCCTACAATGGATGATTGCAGTCTCGCTCAATAATGCCTTGTTTTAATTTGATTCCCTGTTAAACCACATTTCACATAGAAAACATGTTGATTTTCTTTTGATAGTTCCTGCATTGTCAGGTTTTGCGTTTTTTGGGGGTTTGCTGGATTGGTTGCCAGCAGGTGTTGCTCATGTGGTCTCCAGACAGAATATTCCCCTTCATTCAAAGACTTTACACATGCTCCACAATCTTGCCCTTTGTGCCTGCATTCTTCCAGCCTTCAGAATGGAAAAGCGTCGCATGAATCAGGCTGTGTGGGCCGACTAACAGCGTTTGCCCGAACAAATAACTCCCACTCTCAGCACCTTCACTTCTCTATCCTTTTGCCAACACAGGGAAGCTCATATTATTTCCATAATGTACACAAACACACACAAATAGAGAGACAGCTCGAGATAAATAATTATACGAATGATCTAATCTGTGGGAAAAGCTGTTTTCCTTTTATTGAGTACGCCAGTGAAGAGAGGGTTTAGATTACAGAAGCCAACATTTAATCTGATTCACTTCTCAAAGCAGTTTTATTGCTCAGCGGTTGCTAAAAGTTTTCTAAAAGTCCTTAGGAGAAATAAAATAGACACAATTATTGATAGGAATAGCGCTTATAATTAAAATACTTCACTTATTTTGACCATGGCAGAGTTGAATGAGAAATGTTTGAGTTCATATTGAGATCTGCTTGTGATTGATGTCTTGGAAAATCTGAATACAGGCACCGAAGTGCCTTGAAACGCGTAGCTTTATTCAATGTGTTGACGTAATTTCCACTGAAACATGAAGACAGGGCGGGTCGTTATGATCAGCCCCTCCCCTTTTTCCCTTTTTTAAAATAGCCAATATTTTTTAGTTTATATCACAGAGCCGCTAAGCTCTGGAAAGCCACAGTTTCCCTCTCATCACTAACCGTTTCTCCTAATCTCACTCCATCTCCTATGTAGGGAATGATTCATACAGTGTAAATATGCTAACCAGGGGGGGGCGAATGAAGTCTGGATTTGTGTCAGTGTCACGTGAACCGCCACACACACACAGTCTGCTCCGGTCCAGAGATAAGACAGAGATATGCGCGAGTCGGCGCAGACCACAAAATGTATCGGACCCTGCTTTCGCAATGTTTGTGCTTGATGTTTGGCAAACCGGCAGCTAAAGTAGTAATGAAAAGATTTATCTTGAGCTCTATCATGTACAAACCTGATTAAACAATTTAATAATCAATTAAAAAGGATTTTTTACCTGTATATTACTACACTGTACCCACATTGGACCACCGGTTTGGAAAATGGATGGATGAATGATTCAGCTGCGGACGCCATCTTCTGGCGAGACACGGGAATTGACACTTCGCCTGGAGTTTGATTGACAGGCGATCTGACCAATCAGAACACCGAATCCGCCCTTATGTCCGACAAAGCAGTCAGGGGAGTTAGTAGATTAACGTTGGTGAACTTGGAAAATTGTGTGTCCTCACGTCTTTGAAACAACATTCCTTCTGATGTTCATTCATGTTTATTTGATGCTATAAATGAACTAGTATGAAGAGATGATCGGTTCACGAGGAGCTACAGCGATCTGTCACCACACATTAAAGACACACTAGACGCTATTTATTGTTTAAACTTCTTTAAAAAATGTTAGACTTTGTTTCATATCAAAAGTATCCTGCTCAGTGCCCTCTTTGCTCCAGGATGTATTTTTCACTGTGAGAACATGATGTGTGGCGTGAGAGCGCATGGCTTGTCGGACATAGCAACAGTAACTAAAGGGGGCGGGGCTTTGCGAACGGTCAATTCATTCGGCGAGCGACCCTCACAGTGCATTATAGGTAGCTGTTGATCAGTTGTACACTCATTATTGCAGTGCATTATGGGATTGAATGAGTGTACTCGATAACGTTTACTATGGTTTTGGACACAACTCAAATAGTGCCCTAGTTAAGGGTTTAGGGGGCGATTTCAGACACAGCCCTTGACTTGCATTGAAGGAGGGACCTGAGCCACATCAACAGACTCGAATTTCACAGACCATTTTGACTTGGTAATAAACTGCATAGAAAACCCTAGAATTGTGGTGGCTATAGTTTTGCGCCACTCACATTTTATTTTATTTTTTATATATAAAGGTATAAATCTACATTTGCTGTGAGCCTGTGTTTCAAGGACATGCTGAGTTATGCAAATCCAGTGTCAATCAAATAATTCACTGTCATCTTATGTTAGGACACAGCGGGACTGGACCACATCCAGAATATGAGCTCGTGCCTAGAATCAAGACGTCTAAACTGAATATTATAAAATGAGCCGTATGTGGAATAAAGGGCTGGTAGTAATGTGCCGTGAGGGCGGATGATTTGGCCCCCGGATGAACTCTGTTTGTACTCACAGAGTTTTATTAACATCTGAGCAGCTTTCATTCCCTCTACAGAATAAGACATTACTGCCCTGTCAGAGCCGAGGTCAAATAACAGGGCTAAAACAAATCATTTCTGAGACGATTGCCATAAAACTGAGAGCATTCTCTTTTTATATATATATATAAATATATATTATATATTTTTATTTTTATATATATATAATATATTTTTATTTATATATATATATATATATATATATATATATATATATTATATATATTTTTTTATATATATTGTATATTTTTATATATTTTTATTTTTATATTTATATATATTTTTTTATTTTTTTTATATATATTGTATATTTTTATATATTTTTATTTTTATATTTACATATATATATATATATATATATATATATATATATATATAAATCAGGTCGGCATTTAATTGCCCGAGTTTTGAGTCTTTCTGATGTGTATTTGGGTAGTGAATTTTTACAGATTTTATGCAAAAATTAGTTGCTCTAGCACTGAATGGATACCAATGAAAGGCTAGACAGTATTTATATATTTTTCTTTACTTAAATCTTGAGAAGTCAGACTGAATTAAACTCTGTCACCCCTCAATTCCAGATAACACCAGTAACATCACCTACATTTGCTCACAGATAAATGTTAATAACTTAAGGTTAATTCATTTATATGTTTATTCAGGTTACAGTAGAAGTGATAAAGAGTTCATGGCGATAATGCTGGAGAAACGTCTCATCACTGTTATCAAATGAGTCTTTTCTCTTTTCAGTGTCGGTGAGAGTGAGAAGCATTTGCATTGATTCTGATGCTCAGTTTGTGTAGTTTTTAATCACTTTACTGTGTAATTTAACCATGTATTTAAAGAGAAAAAGCAGATTTGGCCGAACTACAGTATTGAAGGCCGTGGGGAGTTTGTTCGAAACTTTTTGCAAACAGTCATTATTCTTACAGTTCGGTTTGGTGGGACAGAAATGGCACACTTCACCTTTAAAGACAAACAACAGCCTTGGGCAACTTATGGAGAGTATAGAAATAATCATACTGCTTACAATAAACAAAACCCTTTTTTCCCAGCTTATAGAAGGTCAAGCAGGTCCTGTAAAAAACAAAATAAAACACGTTTCCATGTGTTTAAGTGTCTTTGCACTGTATAATTAAATATTTTTGCTGTTTGTTCCCATTTAGATTAGATTGGAGTAATCTCTTCAATACAACATCAGGACATTTGCTTAGAAATGAAATGGTTTTTGCAAACATAATCCAGTGTCCCTGGATGCCAATGCCAATCTTTTAGCTGAAGCGTCGGAATGACAGCGTTCCCCATGAGTCTTTGTCTATCAATGTTGAATGTACTTACAGAGCAAGAGTATGTACAAACATGTTGTTTTTGTGACTTTGTTTCAAAGAAAAAGGGTTCCTGTTATGTTTTTGTTTGTTTGTTTTTACATTTTCAACTTTCTGTAGTCTGTAATGTTGCTGTTTGAGTATGAAAAAGTCCCTCCAGCGGGAGTTATTCTGTATATCAGTGTCACTGTTTCTGAACGCCCTGAAATGCCTCCATTGTAGTCTTGAGTTTCCTTCTGGGAACAAACACCTCACAGTATTCCTCATTTAAATAATCCCCGCCCAAATGCAATGGGAAAAAGGGGCGGGGACTGGTTGAGTTGTGTTAGTTGTTGAAAGTTGCCATTATGGGAAGGGGCGTGGCTTTTCCCCAAACACACTCACACTGGTCCAGCCGACCAATCAGAGCACATTGTTTTCAGAAGGAGGGGCTTCATAGAGACAGGAGTGTTACTGACAGACTGGGAAGAGAGGAGCTGCAACTATGTAAAATATGTGGAAATAATGTATGGTTGTTTTTTGAACATTTATCATGAAAACCTATTCTTGTACACCAAAACAAAATTAAGACTTTGAATGGCATGACATGACATGAACTGTGTTAAATGAAAAGCAAAAATGCCTTGCAACGGAGTTTGATGTTAGCATGTTTCAAGGATAATTTATTTAATTTTAGTTAGTTTTTAATTAGATTTGAACATTTTATCAATACCTTTGAGTATTAAATGCATTACCTTCACTTATCCACCATCATTTCCCTTTGCGATGCACAGGGCTGGGTATGTTACTTTTAAAATGTATTTCACTACAGAGTAAAAAATACATGCTTTAAAAAGTCATTTGTAACGTATTTCGTTACATTACTCAAGATTAGTAACTTAATCTAAATACTTTAGAATACTTTGGAATACTAATAAGTGTGGAACAAACACAAAAAAGGTAATTGCAAGTTTTTATCTCACAATTCTGACTTTTTCCCTCAGAATTACGTGATATAAAGTTGCAATTCCGAGAAATAAGGTCAGAATCATGAGATATAAACTCGCAATATTGAGAAAAGTCAGAATTATGAGATATAAACTCACAATATTGAGAAAAGTCAGAATTATGAGATATAAACTCACAATATTGAGAAAAGTCAGAATTATGAGATATAAACTCACATACTAAATTCACAATTGCAAGAAAAAAAGTCAGTATAGCAAGTTTATATCTCCAAATTCTGACTTTATATCTTGCAATTGTGAGTTTAAATCTCGCAATTCTGAGAAAAAGAAGTCAGAATTGTCAAATGCAAACTCACAATTGTGAGGGAAAAAAACAAATTGTGAGTTAAAAAGTTGCAGTGACGAGTGAATTATAAAATGACTCACAAAACATGAAAACAGTCGTGGATCATCAGGTCATGACAGGACAGTTAAGTTGACAGTTGGGCATTTTTTTTTTATAAATTCAGTCATTTTGTCTTGTTCAGGACAGTACTAAATAAAAATTCTGGGAACAGCCTTTGTCTCAGGAGTGCTCTCAAGGTAGGCAGCTCACTAGAAACTGAGCTAACGTTTGTCCTTCTTGTTGGGAGAGGGAATAGCTTGACTTATTGATTTATTTTTCTTGATAGTAAACAGAGATTATAAGCGTTGTAATCGCAGGACGCCCCGCTGATGCCACTTCATTGGTCAGTGGGTTATTTTTCACCCAGGTCACTCATTGATTCTCCTTTGACCTACAAATCTCTATTCGTCTGTGTGTTTATGTATGTCAGTGTCCTCTTTGATCCGCGGTGTATTTTGAGAACTGTCTCGGTCACTCCATAATCTTCATTCTGATGGGTCATAATCTGTTCTTGTCATTCAAATGAATGCTGCTTATGTGACATGGACAGCTATAAATAAGAGTGAGCAGTAAATAACCTCCTTTATTCATGCAGATTACATCTTTTTAAGCCTGTAATTGCAAGTGATGTAATTAAGAGATTGTGGGGAGTGGAGTTTTGAAGATGTTTGTCTCACAGAAAGGACATTGTGCATCAATGCCAGAGTTTGATTGGCGAATGCTTTTCAAATCCAGTTCAAGTCCTGACTTTGATTTGAGGCAGAATTGCAGTTTTGATTGTGCTAATAGGCTTGGTTGGAGATTTTAGAGATGGATGAGTTAGGCTCAAACGTAAGCCAAAAAGAGGCGAGCGGCACTTTTCTCAATTAAGAGGATCCGTTTGTGTGTGGGAGAGAAAGAAGGAGAATCATGAATTATGAAAGAACCATGTCTTGTCATATCAGAAGTTCGTGGATGTGCTGTGTGTGTTGGTTGCCAAGTTTATATCTCTGATTGTTTGGTTCACCGCTGGAAGCTGCAAACGCTCCCATATTTTCTGATATTTTCATCACATATTTGTAAATAAAATGTTTCAATGTGAGATATATATTATATATAATATATTTTTATTTATATATATATATATATATATATATATATTATATATTTTTATTTTTATATATATAATATATTTTTATTTTTATATTTATTTATATATATATATATATATATATATATATATAAATATATATTATATATTTTTATTTTTATATATATAATATATTTTTATTTAACATATTTGTAAATAAAATGTTTCAATTTTCAAAAATGTCATGGTTAGTTCAGTGTTACTTGGCGTAAGTATTTGTGAAATTTACAAACAATTGAGTAAAAAAGATTTTTTTTTCGGTGTAGATGATGTTTAGCTCTGGTTTTCCACGACGAGCCAAATATCAACATGTTTTTTGTCACCGTTTTAAGTTGTTTTTGTGGTGTTGCTTGCCGGAGTTAAAATGTAAATTGTTTTGATAGTACTGAATGTACGTATATAAGAAAATAAAGAGGCGAAATTAATTAATTAATTAGTGCAATTCAAATTTCAGCTTTTAAATGTGAAATGTGCCAATTCCTGAAAAATCTCTCGGTTTCGTCTCATGTGCTGGACAGCATGTTCGTCTGGTTTGCTGCGTCCTGAAACAAGCACTTTGTTCCTGCAGACTACAGCTAACGATGCAATTCACACAAATTGCTTTTTAATGAAGACTCATGACATCTGTAATTGCTTTTAATGGCTATTACCTAAATGTAACTTGGAATGAAGAGGTTTCTTTCTTGGAATCTTTAAAAAAATGAGAAGGAAGCATGAAATGTCGAGTTCCTTATAAATCACCATAAGTCTCGCTTTGATGCCGGCTTTAACACTTGCTGGCATGAGAACATGGAGTAATGTTGACCCTTTATCCGTGTTTTCAGCATTTGCTTGATTTTGGAAATAAACAGGCAAACGCAACAGGAAGATGATAATTCTTTGCGTGTCTAATGGGCCCTTCAACTGGCAGTTAATAAGAATTAATGACAAGCTTAACGCCTCGACACAGTCATGAGAGGAAGATCCAGGGTTTGCCACTAAGAGGTCACTTTCTCCATACACAAGCACTTTTCTGCAGTAATGGACGGGTCAGTTCAAGGACAGATGATGCATTAGTGACAAGAACTGAACCTTGAAGCATGTGCATGATGTGTGATGCATGGAGGAATTGGAAAGACTTCTTATTTCATGCAACAATTTCTGAGATAATGATTAAATTCAATTGTTTCCCAAATAGTCCCGTCTTCCACTGATGCACAAACTCATACTATTGATTAAGCCAGTATTTGGACAGACAGTAGTATATTGGCAAACACCACTCAGTAAATATAAAAATATAATGTGCAATACTGTTTACAGACAGCAGCTTTTGACAACATTTTCAGTCCAGTTTAATACATGTCACTTCCAGTTGAGCTCACAATTTACATCAGGCACAATTATTCTGACACCTCACCTATTATGAGATGTGGCATATAAAAGCTGAAATGATATTTCAGATTTCCAAAGAACCTCCAGTAAAAACAGAAATTAATTCTAAAAACTGTCAAGATATCAGCAGTATCAGATTGAAGCATGCAGAATATGAAGAGAGAGAGAGGATATGGGTCAGAGCTTGCTGGTAAAAATATTGTGTGACAGATGATGGTCACACACTTTCACCCAACAGGAGGTTTCCCTGGCTCTCTGCAGGATGGCATGATGGGACGTTTGCAGGAAATAACAGGCCAAATGAAGGTTAATAATTGGAGAGGAACCCTGCTGTTAATGCTATGTGACAAGACTGGAAAGCTCACTGTTCAAGCATGCCAGAAAAGATAAGATAGATGGATGGATGGGTGGGTGGATGGATAGATGGATAGATGGATGGATGGATAGATAGATAGATAGATAGATAGATAGATAGATAGATAGATAGATAGATGAAACAGAGATGGATGGATGGATTTTTTAATAATTTAATAATGTTTTAATATTAAAATGATGATGATTATTGTTATAAAATAAATAGCAATAAATGTATTAATACTTTTATTATTAATTAATTCATTAATTACATAATAAATATGGATGGATGGATGGATGGAAAAATAGATGGATGGATGGAGGGATGGATGGAACAACAGAACAATGGATGGATGGATGGATGGCAAAATAGATGGATGGATGGAACAATAGATGGATGGTACGATGGATGGAACAATGGATGGATGGATGGAGGGATGGATGGATGGATGGAACAATAGATGGATGGAACAATGGATGAATGGATCGAAGAATGGATGGATGATGGATGGATGGAACAATGGACGGATGGATGGATGATTGGATGGATGGATGATTGGATGGATGGATGATAGATAGCTGGATGGATGGAACAGATGGATGGATGGATAGATGGATGGATGGATGGATTGGTGGAGGGATGGATGGATGAATTGATGGAGGGATGGATGGATGGAGGGATGGATTATGGATGGAACAATAGATGGATGGAACAATGGATGGATGGATCGAAGAATGGATGGATGATGGATGGATGGAACAATGGACGGATGGATGGATGGATGGATGGATTGATGGAGGGATGGATGGATGGATTGGTGGAGGGATGGATGGATGAATTGATGGAGGGATGGATGGATTGATGGAGGGATGGATGGATGGATGGATGGAACAGATGGATGGATGTATGCATGGATGAAACATAGATAGATAGATAGCTGGATAGATGGATGGATAGATGGATTGATAGATGGATGAAACAGATAAATAGACAGATAGATAGAGCTCTTATGGACTGACCCAATAACTAAACCTCCCACCATCCCACTGAGAAACGGAGACGAGGAAAATGTTGATCTGAGGTTGCATCATTGGAATTTCTTTTGACCTCGTTCAACTTTTAAAATAAAGCACACACAACTGTAACGAAAAAAAAGTTTAAGAAGAAAGCCATTTGCTGGCGTTAACAAAGGTCTAAAGGGGTTTAAATGGGGTTGTTTTCTTAGTGGGAAACAAAAGTGCTGTAGCTGAACTGAAAAGTTGGGAAATAATGTTGCACTAGTCATTTTCACAGCAGTCCCATGATGCCACAGGAGTGGAGACTTGGTCCTAATCAGGTCCCTGAAGAAAAGCCACTTTTGCCCATGGTGATTTCGGCCACAGCTTCAGGAAGAAATGTGTTAACAGGAATGCAATATGAACAAATTTTTCAATCTTTGCAAATATAGTCGCTGTTCCAGCAACATTAACCATTTGTTAATGTACGCAGTAAATAATTAAACGTTTAATTGCTATCAGTGAAAAGTGGTAACAACCTACAGTGATGGGTTTAGTGCACCCTTTCGACCGTTTTAATATAATTATTGATGCAGAAAGTTGAGTAGAAATAACAGAAATAATTGTGACAAGCTAAATGGATGGAGACAAAGATGTTGTTATATGCTGTAGAGAGCCTCACAATCAACAAAAAACTCCAGGGAAGCTCTTGAAAAAGCGTACAGGTCCCTAAAGAGAATGAGCAACACATTCTGCCCCCCTCCACTCCAGTGACCACACACTCGCCAGACTAAGATGCTTCACTTTCACACTCCTTATTTAAAAACCACACAGAAGCTGACAAATCATGGCCACGGGGGAGAAAACTAATTCCGCTGCATCTCGGCACACTGGAGCAGGCATCTGTTTCTCGCACCTTACAGCTCGGCGGCCTTTACAGAGTCCATGCAACAAATACAATTATCAGCCGGCAATGCCTCGCCGCGAGCTTTGATGCCCAATAATGGGCCTGTGCGGCAAGATTAACTTTGTTTTATGATGCAGAACATGAAGTTATGAGGCCTGATTTTACTGCCTCGAACACTGTAATTATTAAGGAAAGGTAAATCATGAAAGCAATGATGATGACTTCAGTGAAATGCCACTAGAGAAGTTCTTTTTGAAGAGAGCACCACTAATGATAAATGTGAGGCTGAATTATACAGCAGTTCTGCAGAATTACAAAACTTGCACAGATTGAATTATGCATGGCTTTGATCTGTTGTATGAAGTATCTGTAGTATGTCTGTGAGTACTGTATTGCATAGTACGGAGGCTTCGATTTGGACAGTTAAAATTCCCTTATTATGCTGTTTTAAATGTTTATCATTTTGTCTCCTACAACAGGTTTACATGCATCGAAGGTCGAAATTCACTTTGATTTTCTCATAAAATACACTGCACATCACCTCATTTTTCAAAAAGTCTGAAAAAGGTTCTTTCGAAGATTCAGTGTCTCTAAACCCCCTTCCCGAGAGCTTACTCTGCTTTGATTGGTCAAACAGTCCATTATAATATCTGAATTTCAGCTCTGAATTTTCTTCAGTGATATGAACTGAATGGATGGATGGACGGATGGATGGATGAAACATATAGATAGATAGATAGATAGATAGATAGATAGATAGATAGATAGATAGATAGATAGATAGATAGATAGATAGATAGATAGATAGATAAGGATGGATAGCGATGGATGGATGGATGGATGGATGGATGGATGGATGGATGGATGGATGGATGAAACAGATAGATAGATAGATAGATAGATAGATAGATAGATAGATAGATAGATAGATAGATAGATAGATAGATAGATAGATAGATAGATAGATAGATAAGGATGGATGGATGAAACAGATAGATAGATAGATAGATAGATAGATAGATAGATAGATAGATAGATAGATAGATAGATAAGGATGGATGGATGAAACAGATAGATAGATAGATAGATAGATAGATAGATAGATAGATAGATAGATAGATAGATAGATAGATAGATAGATAAGGATGGATAGCGATGGATGGATGGATGGATGAAACAGATAGATAGATAGATAGATAGATAGATAGATAGATAGATAAGGATGGATGGATGAAACAGATAGATAGATAGATAGATAGATAGATAGATAGATAGATAGATAGATAGATAGATAGATAGATAAATAGATAGATAGATAGATAAGGATGGATAGCGATGGATGATGGATGGATGGATGGATGAAACAGATAGATAGATAGATAGATAGATAGATAGATAGATAGATAGATAGATAGATAGATAGATAGATAGATAGATAGATAGATAGATTAGGATGGATGGATGAAACAGATAGATAGATAGATAGATAGATAGATAGATAGATAGATAGATAGATAGATAGATAGATAGATAAGGATGGATGGATGGATGGATGAATGGATGGATGGATGGATGGATGGATGGATGGATGAATGGATGGATGAATGAAACAGATAGATAGATAGATAGATAGATAGATAGATAGATAGATAGATAGATAGATAGATAGATAGATAGATAGATAGATAGATAGATGAAACATATGGGTGGATGGATGGATGGATGGATGGATGAAGCATATATTTGTCCTGCCTTTTAATGCGGCCACTGCAATGTTTGGATATTAGAATATTAATATTATGGAAAAATATGTAGGTTTTGCATGACAGTAATGTATGGGTTTCTTCTTCTACTCATTCTTATTCTTCTCCATGAAATCAAAAAACATCCTTAATGTAATTGAGGACTGATTTTCAGGAATATTCAATCCATTAGGAGAAAAATACAAGTGTGTGGCATGACATCATTTTGTCTTACAGGTTTATATAATTTCGAATATTTCTTATCGCAAACGGAGGAAAAATGACACTCATTCGAGTTGCTCTTCTTAAAGGTCAGTTTCAATTCTGTGACCATGAAAGCTTTTCATAACAAACCCTTAACCATGACAGCGGTGCTGGAGACAGAAACACGGTGAGTGCTGTTGGGACACGTCTAATCAGTCCTGGAGCCTCCATGTAATTATTCTGGGACTGCTGTACCTCATTCCTGTGGCCTTGTTGAAGACTGCGGTCCTCCGATTGGGGTAGATGGGGAAATGATTAAAAGGGCTTTTTGTGCTCTATGGAGCAAAGCTAAATCAATCCACATTGATGTATCACCGGGGTGTAATTAGCATGAGTCTACAGAGCAAAGCCGATCATTTAGGTTGATGTGAGCAGGTGTGCCCCATCTGAACACTGCATCAATGAAGAATGGCCCCTACCTCCAAATCTACATACATTAACACTGCTGTGGGCTGAGACCGTCCCCCGTCACCCCTCAGCTGGGTTATAAACCTGCACTCAGGGCACGGAAACACACCGTCGTTGCCGTCTTAATCAACTACAAAAACGGCCTCCGTGTTCGGTGTTTTAGGCCGTTATGCACAATCTCAACTGGGAGAGGAAACAGTATATTTGAGTGCATGAATTCTGTTGAGCTGCAGCAGGACAGCAGTGTCACTCACAGATCACTTTCCAGATGCGTTTTTGTGATTTTTGTTCTTTCTGAGAATGAATTGTGAATTAAGTTTATTTTTCTTACCCAAATGGCAAATTATTTATGTTCTTGTTTTAGGTGTAAACTTCTTATTCTTCTTTTTCTCCTCATCCCCCTTCTTCTCCTCTTTCTCCTTCTCCTCCTCCTCCTTCTTCTCCTCCTCCTTCTCTTTTGTCTTCTTCTTCTTCTCATCTTTCTTTTTCTCCTTCTCCTCCTCCTCCTTCTTCTCCTCCTCCTTCTCTTTTGTCTTCTTCTTCTCATCCTTCTCTCTCCTTTTTCTCCTCCTCCTTCATCGTTTTCTTCTTCACCTTCTCCTCCTCCTCCTTCTTCTCCTCCTCCTTCTCTTTTGTCTTCTTCTTCTTCTCATCCTTCTTTTTCTCCTTCTCCTCCTTTGTCTTCTTCCTCTTCTCCATCTTCTTCTTCTCCTCCTCCTCCTTCTCATTCTCATTCTTCTCCTCTTTCTCTCCCTTTGTATTTTTCATCATCATCTTATCCTCCCTTTTCTCCTCCTCCTCCTCCTCCTCCTTCTTCTTCTCCTCCTCTTCTTCCTTTGTTTTCTTCTCCTCCTCCTTCTACTTCTCCTTTGTCATCTTCATCTTCTCATCCTTCTTTTTCTCCCTTTCCTCCTTCAACTTCTTCTTCTTCTCCTCCTTCTCCTCCACCTCTTCTTCCTTTGTTTTCTTCTTCTTCTCCTCCTCCTCCTCCTCCTTCTTCTTCTCCTCCTTTCTCCTTCTCCTTTTTCTCATCCTCCTATTCCTTTGTGGTCTTCTTCTTCATCTTCTCCTCCTCCTTCGTCTTTGTCTCCTTCTCATCCTTCTTCTCCTTCTCCTCCTCCTCCCTCTCCTTCAACTTCTTTGTCTTCATCATCCCCTCCTCCTTCTCCTCTTCCTCCTCCTCCTCCTTTTCCTTTGTGGTCTTGTTCTTCATCTTCTCCTTCTCCTCCTTCATCTTCTTTTCCTCCTCCTCCTCCTCCTCCTCCTTATTCTCCTTCTCCTCCTCCTTCCTTCTTAACCCCCCTCCCCCCTCTTCTTCAGTGATCAGCTTTTTCAACTGTTTCTTCTTATTATAGTGGTCAAATCATTTGAAAAGAATATTTTTGTACCAAAAATGAGCATTGCTTGTGTTTGTAAAGAAACATTATTTAATAGTGAAAGCAGAATTTTGTGCTTTAAATCATTGTTGATAGTAATCACAGCTATTAATAATAAACTATCAATAACAATTGATAATAACTGAGCAGCAAATCAGCATATCAGAATGATTTCTGAAGGATCATGTGACACTGAAGACTGCATGAAAATTCAGCTTTGATCACAGGAATAAATTACATTATATAATATATTCAAATTGATAAGTTATTTTAAACTGCAATACTATTTCACAATATTACTGCTTTTACTGTATTTTTGATCAAATATATGCAGTCTCAATGAGCATAAGAAACATCTTTCAAAAACACATTTGACCAGTAGTTTTAAAAAATGTTCTTATTTTGGTTCCAGGAAATATTTTTCAGCTGTTGCTGTTCATAATGATAGTATGAAGACAGAAACTAAAATATTAGTTTAATACTCAAGAATGAGTATTTATTTGTATATGTAAAGAAGCATTATTTCCGAGTGAAAGCAGCAGTTTTATGCTCTAAAACGCCTGCTCACGTAATCAAAACAAAACATTATTTTGCAGTGAATTATTTATATCGCTTCTTTTCTCTTTATTTGTCATTCATTGTTTTTCTTGGGTTTTACGGATTGCACAGGAAAGCCGGGGATGTCTGGGGAGTGTTGCCGCTGTAGGAGGTGTGCGGCGAAAGCAATGTTCAAGGAGCAACATAGAAACATACTCACATTAGTGCTGTTGCCAGGGAGATTGATAGTCCCCGTAGAAACGTCGCTGGCAGTAATCAAGGATGTGATGTTCTCGCATGCTAGAACAACACCGAAATCACAGAGGGCAGAGAAACACAGCATTATCCTGCTACAGTGACGCTTTTCTTTGGGTTTGAGTCAGCTGAGGATGCTGCAGGGTCGGGATGATTTCTGCCGGCGGATTCGCTTCAGATGCGCTTCTGCTGGAATTCTCAAACTTATGACAATTCATAATGACTATAAATCATTAGACAGGTTTATTTATATTTCATGCATGACGGTAATTATGTTTCTTGGGCAGATTTTTGTCTGGCTTTTCAGTAAAAATAGCTAAGCCAACATTCAACAAAATAGATTTGCTTGAAAAGCAAAATTGTTATATATATATATATATATATATATATAGTTATTTTTCTTCACTGGCAAAGAGTATGAAATTTATTGTTCCTTCTTCATCTTCTTCATCATCTTCGACTTCATCTGCTTCATCTTCACCTTTTTCTTTGTCCTCTTCATCTTCTTTGTCTACTTTGTCCGTTTTCTACTTCATGGTCTTCTTCATCTTCTTCATCATCTTCTACATTTTCTTATTATTAAGTATAAAACATTTAAAATAAGTTTCCAATGAGGTTAAAAAATAATATAATGCAGTTTCTCAATAAAACGTTGTATCCTCAATTTTCAAATAAATAAAAAATATATCAATTAAAATGTATTTATTTATTTCTTACTTTCTCAGGCATATTAATCTAGTGTTATATGGATATTTTGATATATTTTCTGGAAAAAAAAAAGTTTTTTGCAGCGCAGTGCAGACATTCTCTAAGCATATTTGCATATTGATTTTTGGGAGCAAAAAATTTAAAAATTTTATTTGTCTCATTTACCAATTAAAACACTACTTCTTATAGTACTAATACTAGTTCTATACTAATAACTACTGATCTTTGCAACAGAATGAATCAATAATATATAGAATAAGCTGGACAATGACACCATTTTCTTTGGGAGCTGCTGTGCAGACAAAATTATTTTCCAATTATTAATGTAAAGCTGCTTTGCCATAATTTGCATTGTAAAAAGCGCTATATAAATAAAGGTGACTTGACTTGACTTGACTTCTTACAAATGCTCAGTTAATTGCTCTGTTAAAAATCTTAATTAAATGAAGCTCTAAATAAAAAATCCTTGATCTTCAAACACATCAATAATTATAATAGCTCATATGTAATTATTTGTTATGTCATGGTTCAAGTTGATAAATGAAAGAAGGGGGCTAAGAGGATGTAATAGATTGGAGGGGTCTAATTATCCTTGAGCAGATGGCAGCCCTTCAGAGGTCAATAGACTAGATGGGTCGTTTGATTAGACGCATGATGCAGAAATCACTAAATATCCCACAATGAGTAGGGGCCATGCGGAAAATCAACAAAGCCAATGAGTTCATGAGGCCACGTGTTTCATGCATGCTTAACATTAATCTTGATCGTCATGGCACACTGGTGATGTATTTTAAAGTTGCAGTCACATTTATTGATTTTATGGCATGAACTAGCGCAGAACAGCATTTGAAGAATGACAGAATAAGGAAAAAAGTGCATATCTAGCTGATTCTATTGCTCAGATGTTGCTCATTCATAATTCAGCAGAGTTAATTTCATTAAGTATCAATTTCAGTGTTACGTCTCAGATGAATATTTTAAAATCACTTCGAGGGGTACTTCACCACTGGTGAAGAGATCTCTCAATAAAACAGTAGAAAGGTGAAAAAAAAAATGAAATTGGTGCTACCTGACTGGAGAAAACAGAGAAAAAGGCTGTCGTCTTCCCTTTTGCCAAATAGGTAGGAAAACTTCAACACCCATAATGCACTGGGAATGTTGCCATCCAAGGCCACTCCCACCGGTCCGCTATGAATACGCTTACCAGAGCCTTGCTTTTGTAGGAAATACTTCTTGGCAAACTTTTAGTCATATTTGTATTGTTCCGGGAAGAATTCAAAGAGGAAATGTTCAGCGGGAGTGAGTTACTTTCAGTTTCCAGTGAGGGATACTGTATGCAGTAAAGATAAATATGGAGAAAACACTATGATGGAAAATCTGAAAAACCTCTATGTTTGTAGTCAACATTTCAAACTGGATGACCAAGAACAGTGTTTTAAGCCAAACGGAGGGGAAAAACTCAAAGAAACTGCACTATAATAATAACCCTCTGTCAATCCGATGGTCCGTGGGCGGGATACAGAAATGCGGAATCTGTAGGCTAGTTTTCGGAAAAGTCCACCACATGATGTGTTTCGCTGACAAATAAATGGGAATTTCTCGGTTCATGGAGAACAAGTAAACGTTGTTCATTTATACTACCGACACTGTAACAGTACAGGGTTGAAATTCGGCGAAGTTGCAGATGTAACATGAATGTGTTAGTTCAGATAAGGAGGAATTTGAGGAGAAACATCTAAAAGGCAGGAATCGTTGGAGAGAAAGCTCTGATGTTCACATTTTCTCATCTTTTGTTTGCATGACAAAACTCCTAGTGTCTGTCTTCAACGTCCTGGTGACGCCATCATCGTTGAAATCGATGAACTGGCAGCATAATTCTATAGTGTGTAGATCTCTCGATCTCTTTTGCTTCGACAAAAACAGAATTTTCCACTTTAATGAAAAGTTTGGAAAAACTCATTCCTCTTATTTAGTTTAGATTAGTAGGCTGACATACAGCAATTGCAGTATTTCTTCACTTGCTTTCATTAACTGTGTGGCTATAAATGCAATTGATGCTCCGAAAAAACATCTCACCTTTACAGAAAACTACATTTCACTGCGTTTGCATTCACCTATCATATTCCACAATTATCTCCACGCTGGAACATGAGCGCAGTGCACCTGTTTCTCTTTCTCTCCAGCTCTGTTTCTGCACAATGCGGTTTGTGAGCCCACACAGCGGTCTGTGTGTCTGCCGTGAGCCATCTCAGTCCTCACGCTCCATTAGCCTTGGCCAGTGACAGCTTCCTGTGCAAAGCAGAAGGCCGGAAACCATGGGCATCACTTCGCTTTAAAAAGTACTGCAGAGTGGGCTGGGTGTGCGCAGGCGTGCTGATTTTAATGCACTGACGGCTTAGGTCTTGAATATCAAGTTATGTGCCAAGTGCCAACAATTAAATATGATATTTTACTGTTTTAAAACAGTGGTTCGGTTTCACATACAGACCTTAGATCAATTAGGTCATTTAAGGAGCTTATAAACATGCTTTGATTTATTCATCCTCAAACCATCCGAGGTTCGTTCTTTCAAACGAATACAATCAGAGATATATTTGAAAGCATCCTGGCTTTTCCAAGCTAGTGGAGAAATGTCCAACCAAATTGTTCGAACAACAATATCAGAAGCACATTAAAGGGTTAGTTCACCCAAAAATAAATATTCTGTCGTTATTTATTCACCCTCATGTTGTTCTACACCTGTAAGACCTTCGTTCATCTTAGATATTTTTGATGAAATCCGATGGTTCAGTGAGTCTCTGTTGACAGCAATATAATTAATACTTTCAATGTCCAGAAAATATATTTAAAACAGGTCATGTGAGTACAGTGGTTCAACCTTGATATTATAAAGCGACAAGAATACTTTTTGTGCGCCAAAAAACCCCAAAATAACAACTTTATTCAACAATATCCAGTGATGGACGATTTCAAAACACTGATTCATGAAGCTTTACGAATCTTTTGTTTTGAATCAGTGATTCGGTTCGCATATCAAACTGCCGAAATCACGTGAAGTATTGAAACTGCAAATCATTTATGACAAACGAAGCCTCGTTTACTGAAATCACGTGACTTTGGCGCTGATTCAAATCAAAAGGTTCGTAAAGCTTCATGAATCAGTGTTTTGAAATTGTCCATCACTAAATATTGTTGAAAAGTTGTTATTTTGGTTTTTTTGGCACACAAAAAGTATTCTCGTCGCTTTATAATATCAAGGTTGAACCACTGTACTCACATGAACTGTTTTAAATATGTTTTAGTGTCTTTCTGGACATTGAAAGTGTTCATTATCTTGATGTCAATAGAGACTCACTGAACCATCAGATTTCATCAAAAATATCTTCATTTGTGTTCTGAAGATGAACGAAGATCTTACGGATGTAGAACGGCATGAGGGAGAGGAATTAATGACAGGATTTTCATTTTTGGGAGAAATAACGCTTTAAAAGCAATAAGTGTTGTCAGATATTAAGCAGACAGTCTATTAATACTCTAATAACTGCTAGTTTGCATGTAGTTGCAAAGTTACTTATAGAAAGTTACAGTAGAATATCTATTGAAATACAGCGTTGTCATATTTAGTACTAAATAAAAACACTGAAATCATATTTTCACGCATTTGCATAATTTCACAAACTTACAGTATAGTTTGATTGGAAATGATGCACAAAAATTTTGTTAAAATGACTTTAGCTTACTTCAATCTCATCACTCTCATGTGTGATATTTCTTCATGTCAAGTTCATTTCATCATATCAAGTTCTTCATTGACATTGTACAAGTGCATGAACTTTAGGGGGAAAAACTTGGCAAAATGTTTCTAAGGCTGTTTTAATATAAAAGAAGAAAGACAAAGAAAAGTGGCAAATCTGTTAAAGATCAACTCATGAACTAGAAATGCATGAAGTAATAAAAAGTACTTGAATGCAATGTAAGTCACTTTCTATTTCAATGTGACCTTCATATAATGTAAAGATCAACAAAAGTGGAAAATCTGTTAGTTTGAATAAAAATCAAACCATGAACTGGAAAGCATTAACTAATAATGCTTGAAGAAATAAAATGTAAGTCGCTTTAGATAAACGTGTCTGCCAAAAGCTTAAATGTAACCGTGCCTGTAGTTTGTGGAGTGCTTGTATTCCTCCTCTCTGCTTACTGTTGATTATCAGTGTCATTCTTTGCTTGTTTATGTTTGGGAGATGTCAGTCCCCCCCCCGCCCCACGGACCCATCGGACACAGAATGACAGCAGGAGGAAGAGCCGGTTTGGGCCCCGGTGGAGAGCAATACAGTACAGCAAAGCATTTCACCCAGAACTCCCTCACGGAGCCCTGCACTCTGACAGCCGAGCGCGCTCATTTTAACCTCGCGCAAACACTTCGCTTATTCTGAATGTATCTTCACGACTGAGGGAGTCGGAGCGCGTGGCTTCTTCTGACAGCTGGTAGGAAAGGGGGGTAGCGTTAAATGGCTGCCACGGCGGATCCGGTGCCTGCTGTGCAGAACCATATTTTGGCATTTACTTGTCAGGCATATACAAACACAGATAACACACCTGGACAGAAATGGCAATGGTTTGTTTGTCCAGAATGAATTTTTGCGTGGGATTTACTAAAAGCAGGTTTTTTTGGAGCGACCTTACGGACCTTTCAAAACATCCTTGTAATGCGTGTTCTTTTATTCCTCCTGTTCGACCTTGGGCCTGAAACGAAAGGACCGTCTGCTAAGAGTGAGAATTGAACGAATGTCTAAAATTCCAGAAGTCTTGCTTGACAAATACAGTTTAATGTGAAAGTATTTGACTTTTGTCCATGCTTTCTATTGCCATTCGATGCATCTGTTCGCATACATAGAGTCACATTTCTTTCTTGCTTTTGTAATTCTTGAGCCATCCCTGATGCATATGACTTTCTTTCTTCAGATAAACACAAGCGAAGAATCCAATAATCTGTGAGTCCATGTAATGCCACTCAATGGCTGCCGCTCGGTTGACGCTTGAAAAACCACACAGTGGATAAATCAATGTCTTCTCAAAAGTAAATATAAATATTTGTATCAAACTTTCCAGACTTGCACACAAAATGCTTTGCAATAATTTCCCAAAATGTCATTTGTGTGGGAATATTACGAAATATGTAAACAGGACGTTCGCAAAACATAGGAAGAAAAATATAAATACTGAAATGGGGGAAGGGATTTATATGAATGTGTTTATGAAAGGGAACTATCTTCAGCATCGTTTCGATGGCATTTTCTTGCCTCCGTAAAAAAGTTGTGTTTATAAGCGCAGCGATGCTTTGTGTGCAGCATTAAATACGGAAACCTGCTCCATAAGCGCCACCTACTGACAGAGAGTGAATTTTCATTTTCATTCAGTCCACCTGCTGTTTTTGTTTTGTGCAGGTGTCCTCTAGAATAATTCTTGCATAACTTTACTACACAAAAGTCACAAATTCTGTTTTTGCTTTAAATCTTGAAATTATACAATCTAATTTAAATAAAAAATACTGCTCATGCTAAATGAGTGCAGCATGTTTGTTTGCATCATGATTAAAATGTAGTGTTGCCTGTAATTTCATATAGCTGGCTACAGATGTGTTTTGTTTGAGGCCAGTTTAGATTGTTATAGAGCAAATTAAGCCAATTTATTTGTTGTTTATCGACAACCATTATCGGAATTGGCCAAGTTGCTTGTAAAAAATCGGAATCAGCCATGAAAAATAATAATCGGTGCATCCCTAATAAAAAAAGCACAAAAAAAAACATATATTAAAACACTATTTAAAAAATGTAAAAAAGTCAGTTTTCACAGAGCAGTGTATTTTTCTAGTTTTATTCATTTGTAGTTTGAATGGTTAAAGGTGCAATATGTAACATTTTTACAGTAAAATATCCAAAAATCACTAAGCCAGTGTTTTATATTTTGTTCAGTTGAGTACTTACAATATCCCAAATGTTTCCAACTCTTTGTAAAGCGTGAGAAAATCGCAGTTTTAACCAGGGATCCGGGACGTGTGCGGGATCATATCCGTGTTAACCTCAGTTTCCGGTTTTATTTTGTAGAAACCTTTAATACATATTACATGTGGGAACACAGACAAGGAAACATCTGTTTTGACACATTATAGACAGAAAACTAATTATTGTAATATAGCTCAACACGTTTAGTCTTATTGTTTAAATCTAATTTTCTTGAGTTTCTGCGAGTACCATGTTTTACCACGCTTCAGAGAAAAACACTTGTCAAGTAGCTAACATAGCATAATCAGATGCAGCTTTACTTTAACAGTAATACAGAATTTTCTCCATCATACGTTTTAAAATGAATTACATGCCATTTATCAACACAAGCCATCCAGCATTTAATATGATATTGTAATATGGATCTATTTTACTGCAGTGTCTCACAGCAGCCGGCGAGCGAACGTACAGATGTTACAACATCATTCTCAACACACTCAGATGTGTCTAATATGATAAACAGAGCTGCGTTCCCTCATACTCATGACCGAAAAAGCAGAAGCGGAGCCGGCAACTGTGTCATAATAAAAGTCCTGCTGCTCTCGAGCGTGTGTCGTTCGTCTCTCATTATCAATCGTCTCGTTCAGCTCCACAACACTCGCTCCTGCTCTGCTTCATACTACAGTAACGTTAATAATCGCATCCATGAACGTGATTTCTGCCCGAGTCCCATCCCGATTCTTTCCCACCGCTTGTGAGGTGAAGACCACATGTCCCAAGATTCCTCGCTCAAACTCAGCGTCATCAAGCTACGCCTTTGTTTTGAATAGGCGACCTCTAGTGGACGAAAAACTACATAGTGCACCTTTAACATTAATGTTGGCTAATTGTCAAGGTTTAAAAAATAGGAATTCTGCCCAGACATGGTTACATTTTTCCCATCCAGCAATCAAACATTGCTTCCGGCCAACTTTCTTAGGTGTTCAGCTTGACATAAACATAAGTGTGTTGTGAAGTTTGCGGAGGCAAAGGCACAGAAGCACAGCGGACTGCCTTTCCAAAACGCACTTATGTCACAACGTCCCTCTCGTGATCTTTTGTATGACTGGAAGTACTGATAAAAAAGTTAGTATTTTTCCTACACACACACACCTAGTTTCCGTCATGATCGCTCTGTGTGGCGTCAACCGAGCAACAGCCATTCATCGACATTATAATAATATTTGCTTGTATTTATCTGAAGAAAAAAAGCCGTATGTATCGGGGATGGCACGAGTGTGAGTAAATGCTATAAACTTTTCATCCAAGAATGCAACATTTTTTGAGATAAAAAAAAAAAAAAATGGATAACTGGCTTTCATGATATCTGACCATGACAGATATTTTAGCTATTAAACTCATTTTTCCAACCTAACCTTCCAATGACTTTTTTTTTTTTTCGAACTAATAAGTCCACTGGCCTTTTTTTAACACCTTTCTTAATGACTGGTAGCTTTCCTACACTGGCTTTATGGGTGGACGCTGATGCAGCTCATGCAACATCCTTATTAGTACAATGAGGTTAATTAGTGTGCGATGCCATTGAGCAAATTCCATTTTCAGTTGTAACCTTGGAGGATTTTTCATGCAGTTCACAAAATGGACGTGTCAGGCTGATGGCTGAATAAGTCAGTGCAAAGGTATAATCATAAATCTGATTCGAAATTACTAGAGATATTCATAATAAAAAAGTTCTGTCTGTCAGGCAAATTGCGTGATCGTTAGTGGGCGTCTTTTCAATTTTCCATTTTTCTGCAGACAGACGTGAAAAAATAGTTCTTTACATGCAATTTGGACTATTTTTTCATCATTTCCAGTCTGCACGATACAAAAATATGACATTGGTTGGTTTGAACAGTTTAGAAGCCTTATTTGCACCTGAATTATTTTCTGCAGTGTAGATTCTTTTATCCGGCTGAATAAAGGCAGATGCAATGATCAGGCTGTGTAATGCTTGAAGAAGCATAAATGCAATTGAGGTCGTATACAGATATCACTCTGGGAAGCAGACAGATTTGTATGAATATGGCAGCTTCATTATCCCTGACAGTTCAGGCAGGTTCGCAGTGTATAATCGACACCTTCATCATGTCTTGTAACTTCAAAACAAAATGTTTAAAACGACATGCAATATATTCTTTATGTTTGGATTTGACAGTTTGACTATAAAGTGGTTCATCTAACAAGATTTTTTTTAGTTGGTATGAAAAAGTCAAAACACACTCATCTTTCATTCTGTATATGCTCACTTACTGATTTGGTTTCTGAAATCCAAATATAAGAACTAAACTTCCAATTAAGGTTTAGTGTTATTTCATAGAACAACCTTTTTATGGTTAAAATAAAGGTCCAGACTTGATTTTATCCATTTGGATCTGATTGGTTCATGCAAATGTGATCCATTCATTTTTAATTTTCTGCATTTGTGCATTTGACAGACATTTTTATCTAAAGTGACTTCCATTCAAGCTACTTTTTTTTTTTTTTTTTTTTTTACAATTTTTGCATTCCCTTTGTGCAATTCATGAATCGAACCCATGACCTTGGCGTTTCTAGCAAGATGCTCTATTGTTATAACTACAATAAAGATATGCAATTCAATTCAAAGTGGTTAAAAAATGTGTGACAAAAAGTGTAAGTATTTTTTTTTTCTGTTAAAAACAAACTGCAGAATGTTTTTTTTTTAGTGGGCTGAAAGTCAAATGATGCAACTTTTTGTAATGATGTAAAAAAAAATTAAGTTTTTTAATTTTTTTTTATTTTAATACAATCAATGAACAATAAACCTACTACACCTGCCAGTACTTGATAAGTGCGTAGCACAAAACAATTATCAAAGCCAAACTAGAAAAAAGAAATCCTGCACACTATCCCAACTTGCAAAAGTAAGGAAACTTTATTAGGCAGTGTTTCGGTCCCATGACCTTCATCAGGCATTTACTACACCACCATTTATATGCCATGGGACCAGAACATTGCTTAACAAATTTTGATTACTTTTGCAAGTTGGAATGGTAAAGCTGCACAATTCTGGATTAATTGAGAATCATGATTTTTTTTTTTTAATTAGATATCACGATCCTCCCACAATTCTGAATAGATAACTAGAGGGTCTGACAAAATGTTAATTGCTGAAGTTTATTAAAAATATTTAATTAATTCAATTTTTTTTTAATCGGTTTGAGTGAATGATTCAATGACTCACTCATAAAGACATCATACTTGTTTCATAACTGGGTGAATCAGCATTTATAAACAAATCTTTTGAATGAACAATTAAATGACAAATACATTTTTTAACAGTCACTTGTCGCCCCCTACTGGTACAACTATCAGTGATAGTGTTTTTTTGAAGCTTCGAGTTACTTTCGAAAGGTGATTTACTCTGTTTTGATCGCTGCCATAGACATCAGTGTTTATATTCAAACTATAAACGTTTATCCCAGGACTTTTATACAGAAATGATCATACTGTGGTTGAAAAGAACGTTTGTAACAAGCAGATCTGAATGCTGTAATCGTACTTCTCAAAGAATCGTATTCATTTAGAAATAAGAAATATCATTAAAAGATCTTTTAACGATTAATCGTGCAGCTCTGGTGTTCTTTTTAGTATAAAAGTTTATATAAGTTTATACATTGAAGTTGTTTAGTCTAATTTACATTTCAATGCTGTAAATTCCCTTTCTTGTTTTCCTCAAATACCTCTTATTGTGCATGCCACCCCTGAAGATGCGGATTTGTTTTCCATGCCTCACCGCAGTGTGTCCAGAGCTCATCATCACAACAGAGATCGGCCTTCTGTGAGTCTGAACGCACAAACAACAGACGAACAGCACAAACAGTCAATTCCACAGAGGCCTGAACCTGCTGTCGCCTTATTGTCCTTGATCATCTGTATCCTCAATAGCGATGGACAGATTCCCTCACCATCCAGCCTGTTGCTGAGTAGCGGATTTGGCGTGATTGGTGCTTCCCAGCTGTATTGTCTGGAGCCAAATGCAGCATATTACAGATATGAGCTCAAGTGTCCATTATCTCTAATTAGATGGACCGTACGGGGCAGATACAGACAGCCACTTTGGAAATTATGGTGTTGACCCTGACGCAGAATGACATTAGGAGGTCATATTCTCTTGAACTGCTTCATAAGGTGAGTGGGATGTTTGTTAAAATGGCTTACAAACAGAAATGAACTGTTTATGTAAACCACTGAACCCTTTTTTCCCAATCTTTAGCTTGCTTGCATGAAGAGTATTTGCATTTAAAAGTGTTTTAAAGCACATTCTTTTCAGATATATACCTTTTATGCTACAGCTGGCCAGTTGTTTTGAATACAGACCTCTTGCTCTCTTTTCCAAGCTGATGTCACGATGGATAAAGGTCTCAGTGTTGCTTGGCAATAGTTTTCATCCTTCCAGATGGATGAACCCTTGTTCATGCTCCACAGTGGTCACAAGGAAAAAAAAAAAGGTTTTGGACATGTAAATTACATTTAAAAAGGAATGCAATTGGCAGTGCTGAAAGATCAAAGCAATAGCATCTGCATAATAATTTGATCACGTTTCATCTCATTAACTATGGACATGATCCATAGTATCCATAGTTAGATCCATAGTAGATCATGTATTTATTTCATTTGAACTCTAACAAACTTATTTTTGTGATATCTCTTTTCACTGTAAAAAAAAATATATATATATTTTCATGATTTGTTATCACAACATTTTTTTCTTATGTTAGACCAACTTAATGTGGTTCAGATAACATAATATTTGGAGTTTCTGTTGATTATATTACCTCATTTTTTAATTTCAATGAACTCAAAATTTTAAGGCAACCACTTTTTTTTAAGTTAAACCAACAATTTCTTTTTTACAGTGTACTTATTTTTTTATTTATTTGTTATTTAATGCAATGCATTTTTTCAGTGTGATTTTTAGCCAAAATATAGTGTTTAAATATTATTTGAGAACCACTTTATGAGGGGGAAATCAGTTATACATGAAATACAAAAATAAATCTGAAGTATGCAAGTATGTAATACTTATAAGCCACACAGTAACCAAACTTAATTACTAATATATATATATATGTATATATATATATGTATGTATGTATATATATATGTGTATATATATATATATATATATATATATATATATATATATATATGGCAATTATATAATTAACGGTGTAGGCATGCAATCTGACATTACTTAATTAATTAATTTAAAAGAAGCGTCACAGAGTAAAGGACCTTTAACCCCTACATTTACGCCTCTAAGACATAATGAATCATGTGTGGCCCTATAAAAGCAATTACCGCATGTTAATATTTTATGCCGTCATTTCAAAGACGCGCTCAAGAATACTTAGCCTCACTGTTAACGGGCAAATGCTCTGAATGGGCGACGCATGTCTCCTTTTCCTACCAGAAGAGGGCAATCCGATGCATAGCACTTGCAAAAGAAGGTTAAGCAATGACTGCACCAGTGCCGACTGCAATCACACTCACACACTCCTCTTAAAAACCTTCTTCTGTTTTTGACAGATGTTCGGATAAAGAATAGCGCCTTGAATGTGGCTTACAGCACCATCTCTGAGCTCGCGTAAGATATCTGGAATACATCACTCATCCTGCGCACAGCTTTTTTTTCTCCTTCTTTTTTTTTTTTTACAGGACATAAGAAAGATGTTTGCATCTCTCGCTTGGCGTTCTTCCTAGCTGCGCACCTTGCCGAGCATCCAATGGTGCGCTTTTGCGCAAATCTCTCCAAACTTTCCAACCAAGTGGAGGATATTTTAATGTGAAGGATATCGCTGACACGCGCTGGAAATGTTCTTTTTGGACGTTCTCATATAAGTAAACCTCACTGTTTGTTTCTTGCGCTGGGAAGAGCTCTTAGGATTTCTCCGTTGTTCACTTGGACATGTTGCGCAGCGGCGCAACTGCGGAATTGAAATAACGCTGCCGTCGCTGGAGTTTCCCGAACCTCGCCAACATCTCGGGCACCGCAGCTTTGGGCAGGTGCTCCTTTCTGAGTGTGTTTGAAGACGGTGCCATGCGGAGTCTGGAATCGCTCATCGAAGGGCTGTAAAACCTGCTGAAAACGCGATATTTACGCAGAGATGGGTATGTTTCCGTTGATTTGCACAAATCCATACATTTAGCGAGGTTGGTTTTCTGCGAACTGTTAGCTTTTTAGGTACAGCTGGCAGTCCTGTGACGATGTGAGGTGTATCAACAACAACAACAACAAAATCCTGCGGTGCAAACCTTAAGATGGTTTCTTAAAACATCTTTGCTGTGGGTTTTATAAGTGCGTTGAATGTGTTTAAGGCGAATGAATGAGCATGTCCTTCATAGCACGCAACTTTCATCATGCACACCTGTGCAGACATCATACTGAACGGCATTTATTGCAACATATTACATTTTGCGCGGGTGTTGTGTTTGTATATGATCAACAGGCTGATTGGATGATCTGATTTTCATATGGAGATTCTCATGGATAACTCACATCTGTTGGAGAGAGTCTCGTATGTGTCCTTGTGTATCAAACGCAGATCTCATTTTAGGAATACAGCACTCAGTGCTTCACTATCCCATTCATTTTATGCAGTTATAGATTGCTGTCAGTTCTTTTTCTTTTTAACATGTAGACTTTGATGCTTCAGAGCAAAAGCTGCTGTCATAGTGGAAAGCTGTGATTTACTGTTTGATTTTATGCAGTCATTCGTGTTGCTTGGAGGTCTTGTAGTCTCTTAACTGTTGCTTGTTTTGCTGCTCCCTTTTTTTCTGTTGATTTTTGAGGAAAGAAGGAATACCGTCCCATTAGACGGCTTTAAAATCATTCTGTAATTATTGATAGCACAGATGGTTGTCCCCATCATAAATAATCATAATCAGATCATAAATAATACCCCGCCCCCTTCCTTTTCCAGTCATCGCCCCTGTGTACTGTATGGAAGAGTCATTCATTCATTCAAGTAGGACTTTTTGAAATGAAATGCTAAAAGCAAACAAGGAAGTGTGTAAGAGTGAATAGATTGGACGAATGTGATGCTGGTGTTCAGGATTGTCATCATAATGGCTTGATGTCGTAGTGTCTTTATGGCTGTTTACTGAGCAGATGATGTAGGTGGATGTTCGCTCCTGCGCCTCACAGGTGTGCTGTTCGCTCAACTCGGTCAGCTCAGCCTCAATCTGGTGATATTTCTTATAGTGATGATAAGAACACATTCGGCTGAAATGCTCACAATTAAAGGACTGCCTTTTATAGTGCATTATAAATGATCCACACAGGTTACTGTTAACGGATGAATCCATATTTCGTTATGAGAATGGCGCAGCATGTTTTCACCTCTCCCCGAACGCAGGGCTCGGGACACCCCAAACATGGGTCTTAAAGCAACATACTCCCAGACCATTGCAATATGTCTCCCTAAAAAAAAAAGACAAATGGTAAGAAGAGAGATATATTGCATAAAGAAAATGAAGCATATTTTTAAGGCCATAAAAATTGATTGTGTCATAACAATTAAGCACCCAGATCCAATTCTCATTACCTTAATGTGTAAAGAATAAATAAATAAATAAATAAATAAACATTCTCATTACTGCAATACAGTAATGAAAATCATCCTGCGTGGACACACACAAAATAATGATTTCAATTGAATCCAACAATTATAATTGCAAATCTAAATAATATATACTTTTTGTTTCAGTAATGCATTATTATTATTATTTATTTTTGCAGTACAGCAAGCTACTGATGGTGCTTAAAGGTACAGATCACCCAAAAAAATGTAAATGTGCTGTTAATTTCCTCACCCTCAGGCCATCCAAGACTTTTTTCCTTCAGTAAAACAGTAAAGATGTTTAGCTGAAACGGTGGTCCTGTGGGATTCATATAATGGGTGCCATCACTTTGAGATTCAAAAAAAAACATAAGCAGACAAAACTAAACAACACATCGAGGTCTTAAGAATGAAACAATCGGTCTGTGCGAGAAACTGAACATTATTTACAACAGTTTTACAAGTAATCCACAGCCTCGCCGAAGGGTCAAAGATCATCAGTTATTGAATTAGTAAATCAGTTCTGCAGAAAACAGCGATGCCGTCCAGAGCCGCGTACTTAAGCGTCGTAAGCCTGAGTTGATCGTTGAGAACATTGGTGGTATTGTTCTAAGATCGACTTATGATGCTTTTGGGAAACGCAGCTTCAGTTCTCATCCATTTCTTATAATATCGAGGAAAGTGTAAATGCATGCAATGAAAACAACATTTCTTTCTTTCTTTGATTTATTTATTATTTACTATAGCAGTGTCTGCACTGCGAATGCAGTGTGTGGAAGGGAAATGAAAGCCATATTATTTACTGTCATGTCAGTAACATGTTATGTTGCAGTATCTGTCACTCGGTTATGATTACCATTGTCCCACGCTGGCACGCTTAAACAAGCTGTTAACCAATGTTATAATAGCTCAGCATGAAGAACAACTACTTACTGTCATATTCATGTTAAGTACCTCCGTGCGATATTACAGCGCTACATAAAGGACCCGAAGCTAATTCCTCAATTCCCCTCCCCTCATTCTCGCTATACCTGTCTCGCGTTACCGCAGCCCACTGAAAGACATCTGGACACATCAAGTGTCCCTTATTAAATGCCTAAGAGCTTTCCCAGGTAATAGAGTGGAGAGGGTGTCAAAACAGATAACTGGAGAGAGAGAGACGGAGACATGTCAGCCAATGAGAAATGGATGCGGGAAGTAGCCGTATCTGTTTCTCGGTTTTGATTGCCTAAAATGTGAAGACAGTTCGGTTATGACCTTTGCCGTCAGGGGAAATTAAAATGCGGGTAATGGAAATATCATTAAGTTTGATAGGAGGAATAATAGTAAAACAAACTTTCGATGTGAAATCTCTGTTGCGTGTGGGCTCCTATTTGAATGTGATGGGATTAATTCAGAACTGTTCAGTTTTGTGTCAGATTATCTTTGTGTGAGATTAGCACTGCTGTTTCGGGATTATTCTTTTCCTGCTCACACAGAAACAAATCACAGATGGGATTAGCGCTGAAAAGTTGGCCACCGTTACAGTGATATTTTCTGCAGGGCTCTGGTGATGCTGTATGCACTTTAGGTCATGCTTGCGGTTTATTGTATGCTGTGAAAGAATTTGCATGAGAAAGTAAAGATCAAATGCGTCTACCAGGAGGAACATGGTGTTGCTCTTTCGTAGCTCAGGATTCCTCAGTTATTGTATGCTATGTGAGAAAGGGAAATCAAAATAAGATCACTTTTGTATCTCGCTTATTTCTCTTAGACAGCAATGACTTGAGCTGGAAAGCAAATGTAGATTTTGGATGAAGTCTCATGAAGATCTCAGATGTTTCTCCTCTCTTCTGTAAGTCTACCATCAGAACCAAATCGTCTGAGCTGTGACAAATTTCACAAGCTTTTTTTTTTTTTTAAGTGGTTTCTCTTAAAATTGTTTAGGATAAATTAAAATAGACATAAATGAGCTATCAGTTATCATACAGTAATAATAATGAGCTATAAAATGAATGTGGATAGCAGCTCAGATCATTTGACCTTGAAGGATTTGATTAGAAATGCTTGAGAGTTAAGTTGGACGTAATCAGTAACATCAGTTAAATTTAAAGTTTAAGTAAGCAAAGTTAAGTAACTTTATTTTACACTAATCATAAAGCATAAACTAAGTTCAATGTAGTGTTGTCAAAAATATCGATTTTTCAATACTGAAACTCTTCCAATACTCATTTTCCGCAAAATAGATACACGATACCAGCTGTGTTATATCTCTCTCTCATTTCTCCAACAGTGAGTTGACACACAAACCCTCCTCCCCTCACTCACTCGTTTCATTTGCTCCAGATGAATATTGTTGGTGTCACATGGCTTGAATTTGCGCAATCCCACTGCGTTTTTACTCATTCCCGCAGATTTTGTGCTCGCGCCCAAAGTGCGCGCAAATAAAGCCACCTCTCAGTACTAAATTGAGTTTTTTTTTTCACTATTTATTGCGCTAAACAGTCAAATTCACACAAAATAATGTCAAAATGCCAGTCTTGGCGAGTAAGTCAGTTTTGTTTTAAGTGAACATAAACAGTTGAGAAAGAAAACGCATGTATAACAGTATAATGGATCCGTGCGTCAGGTCTTAAAGTGACAGCAGCCTAATTCACTTACTGCCCAATTATGAGAAAATATTGAAGATCTCTTATATGGTGGTTTTTCCCCATGGTATCAATGTCAAAATTGTGTCCGGTAAATGAACAGTAAATTTAGCATTTACTCTCCATTTCAAATGTCATGGCAAAGCATGCTGGGAAATAAACACCCTAGCGCAGTTTCAGTTCAAATTAAAAGTGTGTCTAAATTAAAGGAAACAAGTTCATAAAACTCAAAACAATGAAACAATTCAGATTACTTAAAAGGTGTCAGTTTTGTGATCTCAAAAGAAAAAGAAAGTTCTAAATACTTAACGCTAATATGATTGAACTAATTAGTTTAATTTAAGTTTACCCTACTCACACCTATTATTTATTTTGATTGCTATTTTATATCTTAAGACGTTGAAACAGAAACGAAACCTATTTATCCCATTTCTCAGGATAAAAACCTGAGAAGCTGTAGACACTTTGTACACCATTTGATCTGTTTGCTGTGTAAGAAAAACAATTGCGATATTAAAGGGAACTCATTTAGATTTTTCTTTCCCATGGGTATCTAGCATCCAGTTGGTGAGATTGCTTTTACCGCAGAAAAGGCTTTGCAGAAACTGCGGTTTTGAGACTTGGCTGTGGACGCATTTTAATGTTGGTGGCATGATGAATGAGTTTTAAGATCAAGGGCTGGTTTACACGCACTATTTGACTGCATCTTGGCTGCCGTTCCTTTATCGTGATGAATTGGATGCAGGAAGGTGGGGGAGGCCAAGATGCACTTATGCTATCATACATATATGCAGCGAAAGACAAATTAAATGGAGGTTTTCAGGTTTGGTCTTTTTGTACGTAAAGTGTGACTCATGAGGGTGACTCCAGCCGTTACGCTGTGAGAGTTAATTAAAACTTTGAGAATTTGCATGCAAACCCTATTGGGTTATACAGTTGCTCTTTGTGTCCTTGCGTACCTTTGCATAACTTCATGTGATCTTGCCCAAGGTGGTTTGTGTAGCTGGTAATATTGCAGAGTCTAAATTGATTTACCCGTCTCTCTTTTTCTAATTAGGCTGTTCTTGCCCTCCCAAGCGACATGTGGACAATTCTAAGGGCTAGAATGACTGGCAATAGCCTAAAAAGTGTGGTCTGTTGGATTTTTGTCACATGTAAAAACCCACCCATAACACCCAAGCAATCACATAGCAACATACTAAAAACACTCAGAACACCTTAGCAACCACATACAAATGCCCTGGCTACCATCTACAGCACTGATATTTTGGTGGTGAGTTTTTCAAAGACAAGCACCTCAGTTTCTTTAGAAAACGTACAAATCGAGTTAATTGTGCTAGGGCTCTTGTTTTTAAGATTTCTTTTTGCCGGGCCTTTATTTTGATAGGATAGTGAGCAGACAGGAAGCGAAGTTGGAGAAAGATGGGATCAGGAATGGTCTGTGAGCCAGGACTCGGGTCATGCCAAAGCGCAACGGCGCTATATGTCGGCATGCTGCCCACAAGGCTATCGGCGCCGACACTGGGGCTCATTGTTCTAGTTTCTTTTTATTTTTCATATGAGCAAATAACCTTCATTGCCTCACAATGTGAAATAGAGGCAAAGCTTATAAAGTCCAGTTGTAAACTTCATGTTTATATGAAGCTAAAAGTAGGCTATACTGCACTGTGTGTAGCACTGTATTTTAATTTGTTGAACAAGCAGCCATAACATGGACTTTTACTAGGAAAACTTTTACTCTTGAGTAAACTCAATGGGAAATAGGCCTTAAGTTATATAACCATAAAACTTGGCCACTTCGGACTGTTCACAAGAAGATTAGGAACTGTGTTTTTCTCTCATTATTTCAAATGATTTCAAAGGCAATTTGCAATGCCACACAGAACTGATTGCTCTGTAGATAACAGGTTGTTCAGCCGGCCTACGCTCTGTCTTCAAGACTATTAGATTAGCCTTTTTCATTCAATTGACCTAAACAAAATGTTTCGATTAGATGTGGATCTGGAGGCTGGTAAACAGTGGTCTGGCTGGATGGTTCAAATGCATTGCTGCTCACCATTGTACATTTATGCAATTACTTTTATATTTACTCAATAGTTGTAATATGATTAAAGGTTCAGATGGTACGGCTTTGTGCTGGCCACTCAAGATAAACCAATAATTTCCTGTTTTTGCTCCAAGAACAGCAGCGAAAGGGCTGTTATCAACTTTGGCACACCCTTACCTTGAAATAAACTTAATTTCTGCCTAAATTGAGAATCTGATAAAGCATAAAGAGACACTGAGCTAGCCAAAGACGAAATTTTCTTAAAATAGCAATTTTGTCACTCTTATTTGCAGTATGAAATCCATATTTTTTTCTAGGCCTAGGGAATACAAAAGGAGAAATACTTTGCTGGTCGCTGTTTTCCATGCAATTACTGTGAATGGGGACTGAAGCTTTCAAGCTTCAAAAAGAACACAAAAGCACTGTAAACATATTACAAAAGTAGTCTGAGTTATGCACTATACTCCGAGTCTTCTGAAGTCATATGATAGCTTTGTGTGATGAAAGGACCTAGATTTACATCATTATTCACTAATTATCTTTTTCTCCAGTGAGCTGTTAACCTCTGTGACCGGCTCATTGAGTCAGTTATTTGAGTTTGAGAACCACATCGGTCCAATTTGTGAACAAATCATTTGAATCACAAATTATTCACACCATTCATTTTGGAACTGGATTAACCGATTCATTTGACTCAAAAGAATGATTTGCTCATGAATCCTGACGTCACTGCTTCTTTCATTAATATACCAAAGGAGGAATTCAATTTTGGATTTTAAGTTTCAGTTTGTTCCACACACAAAGCTATTGTAAGTCATATGAACAAGAAGTCACTTTTACGGTATTTTGTCCAGTCTTCATTTTATGTATTCAAATTTAATATAAAGTCAAAAGGTTTTGAAACTGCATGGGTGAACCATTTACCCAACTGAAGTACTTTAAGATTTTGGTACAGCACAATAAAGCAGAATCAGTAGCAATGGATTTTTGATTGTGAGCTCTCTCTCTCTCTCTTCTGCATTGCTATGATACTCATGTCTCTATGTTTCTTCCTTAGCTTACCTTACTTGACACAGTAGTCTTTTTATCAGAAGATTTTCCATATCATTTTTATGTATAGTAGTATATGTTGATTTCATACTGTGAACCATGAACATAGAGAGCAGTATTCTTTTAAACTCTGGTCCACAGAGACTGTTTATTGGAGCCAATGTGTAATTATGGTTATTGAAGAAACCTTAAGGGGAATTTATTTAAATAAAGTTACTCTTGCCTGTTGAGCTCTTTCAGTTGCTTCAAGGTAAGGGTGTATATTTGCTTTCATTTTTAATTAAAGTACATGAACTAAGCAAGGAAAATCAATTGACATTGGCATCTTTTAAGAATGCCAAATACAGTTCTAGAAGAACAATTTGTATAGTAATCACATTAATGTAACATGAAGAGAAGGTACATAAAATTCTGGCTTAAAGCAACACATGTAAGTTCATACTTTCCTCCTACGCGCACAATTTTATTCAGTAAACATTAAGTATGACATTTGATAATCTACTTTGTGCAAACTGTGTAGCAGGACTAATTAAGTATTTACTAATCCATGTAAGTAAGTTATCACCAGTTTTTAACTAAATGCAAAATGCCAGACTAGGATCAGAATTGACCGAATCGTGGCTTATCCCTTCTTTCTCTTTGTGTTTAATGTAGGATCCCTGGTGAGATCCCGTTGGCTGATGATCCCCCTGCTTGTGCAGGCCTGGCTATTGGCTTCCCAAGGCAGAGTCCGAGAGAAACCATGTCCCCGAAGCTGCCGCTGCGATGGCAAAATAGTGTATTGTGAGTCAAATGCCTTCCGTGATGTGCCAAAGAATGTTTCCGTAGGATGCCAGGGCCTCTCTCTGCGGTACAACAGCTTGGTGAACCTCAGGGCTGGTCAGTTTGCCAGCCTCAGCCAGTTGGTCTGGCTGTACCTAGACCACAACTACATCAATGCAGTGGACAAACAAGCCTTTCAGGGTGTTCGAAGACTAAAGGAGTTGATCCTCAGCTCCAACAAGATCACGCATTTGGAAAACAGCACGTTCCATTCGATCCCCAATCTACGCAATCTGGACCTCTCCTACAACAAACTTCAAGTCCTGCAGCCGAATCAGTTCCAAGGCTTGCGCAAACTTTTGAGCCTCCACGTCAGATCGAATTCCCTAAAGACGGTTCCCATGCGAGTGTTTCAGGATTGTCGAAACTTAGAGTTCCTTGATTTGGGCTACAATCGACTGCGAAGTCTTACCCGTAACGCTTTTGCGGGACTTCTCAAACTGACTGAGTTACACTTGGAGCACAACCAATTCTCAAAGATCAATTTTTCTCATTTCCCAAGGCTGAACAACCTTCGTGCTTTGTATCTGCAGTGGAATCGGATAAAGTCAATAACCCAGGGAATTACATGGACGTGGACCTCTTTGCAAAAGCTGGATCTCTCTGGGAATGACCTGCAAATGTTGGATTCAAGCATCTTTCAGTGTCTCCCTAATTTACAGACTCTTAATCTGGACTCCAATAAGCTAAGCAATGTGTCTCAAGAGGCCATATCAGCTTGGATCTCTCTTACTACCATCAGTCTTGCAGGAAACATTTGGGAATGCAACCCCAGCTTATGCCCCCTTGTAGCCTGGCTAAGGAGCTTCAAGGGGAACAAGGAAACCACAATGATTTGTGCTGGACCAAAGGAGGTTCAAGGTGAGAAAGTCATCGAGGCTGTTGACACACATGGTATCTGTAAGACAACCCCCACCACTTACCTACCGATCTCCTCCACTGTAAGCTCCCCATCCAAACCTGGACGCTTCCCCCTGCCTACTAGGTTCAGAGTGAATGAGAAAATAACTCGCAACAACCCTGTTGCGCCTTCCCCGACAACTGCTTCCCCACCCATCCCTGACCAGGACTTTGAGCATGTTTCGTTCCACAAGATAATAGCCGGCAGCGTTGCCCTCTTCTTATCCGTGGCCATGATCTTGCTAGTGATCTACGTCTCCTGGAAGCGTTATCCCAGCAGCATGAAGCAACTACAGCAGCATTCCATGGTGAGAAAACGCCGGAAAAAGGCACGGGAGACAGAGCGCACCCTCAGCTCCCCACTTCAGGAATATTATGTGGACTACAAACCCACAAACTCTGAGACCATGGACGTACTGGTCAATGGGACAGGACCCTGTACCTACACCATCTCCGGCTCCCGAGAATGTGAGGTATGATCCGTCGCCCTCCTAAAACCCATTACCACTGCGGGGAACAAGAGGTAAATGTCCAGTCGATGTGAGGCAAAAAAAAATGTGGTGTCTCCCCCCTTTTCCGCTGCTAGCTGTTCCCCTCCAATGGGTAGGAAACATGGGTCAGTGCATGGCAACTTGAGTCTTATGTTCTCCAGCTTGTAAAGAAAGTTTTGTTTACTTCTTTTACCTCAGGTATAGTAAGCTCTAACATCCTCGAGCCAAAAACACCTTGTTATATATCAAACAGCAGCACTGGTTTGGGGGATTTTTACTCTCCACTGGCTTAAAGCAAAATATTGAATGCTGTTTTAAAATACACTCCTGATTGGCTACAAAAAAAAAAAAAAAGATGTAGTTTTAAATACTGGGTCAAGTCTCTGTGCATTGCTCCTTTCCTATCCTCTGTGTGTTTTTACATTATTATCAACATGCAACACCCCAGGCAAATACTGTTGAGTCAAATGAATTGTGGTGGCCTGCTTGTTTAAAGGAAAGAGACTGAAAAAAGACATTGATAAAATGTGAGAGCTAATATATTGGTCTGGTTCCTAGATAAATATTTGCCTCATTTTGGATTCAAGGTAGCAGCGACCAGATTAATGAAGGGTTGGACAGATTTTCCTTAATCATGAACTTTGTCAGACAAATCAACAGTTCAGACGTAATTAAAGGTACACATCGCTGATCCTTGTACATAATCCGCCACATGGCTACTCGTGATGTGTCTCGCAATTTGCCTCCCATAATTTGTGCAGTGTCATAGGTTCTCCCCATGAAATACGATAAAGCACAGGTACAGACATGGAAGAGCTTGAGAAAATAAATGTAAAGCCTTTTGCTGTGAAATAGCTACTCAGGGAAGTCAAAGTACACACACAATACATATTACGTTTCTATTCTAGCCATAGAACAGCAAAAGCAAAGGCAATCTTCATGGTAGAAATAGATTCACTATCTACAGGTCTAATTATGCATGGCTTTCAGCAAAGGTCATCTTGAGTGTCGTCTCCATCACGTTGCCAGAAATGTTGTGAGATCCGTCGGGTGTCTAACTTATGGGACAGACACCATTTCGTCTTGGATTGTTGATTCAGTGGATTGTAGGTAAATTCACATGGCAGTTAAATTCTCATTGTAAGTAATGAGCAAGCCCAAGGGATGCATTTCAACAGCTCTAAAATATGATAAAGCTGGTTTCCTTTCAGTATTCCACTGGAAGTAACAACAAGGAGCATGTCCTGAGAAACAAGGTCAGATGAGATAATTGTCGACATGAATTAATGAAATGGGTGGAATTTACAAGTGTTTGACTAAGGATTAGTGATTTGTATGGAAGCGCTATGGAGATTGTCTTTGCTTTTGCACCAGTTAAAGGTAATATTTCATTTTAGTGGTTTAATCTGAAATGTAAACGAGGTGCTGCGCTTTTCCACTTGTGTGCCGTTGCTGTGTTGATCCATTTGCTTTATGGTCTTTTTGTTGTTAGCATCCATCATGTCCTTTGCCCCCTTTGTTGCTCCTGTTGATGTGTTTTTCTGCCGTTTGACAATTGTGAAAATGTATTTTTTTTGTCCGTAAATGAAAACTGCAAAACTAAACCCTGCATTTTAACAAGTAACCCTCACCACTAATGAGTAATACAGTGATATCGGGTGATTTGACCTTTTGTGTGTTGCATTTGGTTTCCCAATGACTGTGAACCCAAAAAGAGAAACCATATTATTTAACGTACAGTATTATGGAGTCTACATAATGCTAGGATACAGATAATAATGGTTTTCAGCGACTATCACCGATTTTAATGTACAGCATTGAAAGAATCATAGATGCAAGTAGAGTTTAAGTGCTGAGGCTTTTTTTGTGTTGCTAAACACAGGAGAAAACACTATTAATCTATTTATATCTTTCACAATATAGGCTTTCATAAAGCTCCAAAGTGAATTGTTTGAAATAAGTTAATATGCACAAACATTTCTGACTCAATCCTGATGATTTTAGTACGTAGCTACAGTTTGCATTAATATAGTAATACATTAATATTGGGATATAAATGTGTTCCTTCTTAATTTATAATATTTGGTTACATCCTTGTGCTATGGGAATATATCTTCAACTACAAGGTTTTATAGTCTGTCTAACTCTCCATCTCTCTCTTTAATCGTGCACTTGCTCTCCTTCTTGCGTTAGATGAGTCCCTGGCAGCTTTTTGTTGACAAGGCAGAACCACAGGAAGTCCAGGCAGTTGGCCATTACTGAAGCCCCTTGTTGTGAGCAGTCAGGCTGCCCATATTTACAGCAAGAAGGACGGTGATTCTATCTCGGAAAATTGGAAGTGTCAAAGAGCGAGATCAGAGACATAAAGCTACGGCTGTCAGAAAGCAATTTTTATCGAACGGTGATAACCTGTGACCTCCTGTGACCGTGGTCAGCGGCATTGCTCACATGCACAGACACACAGAAGAGAAGAGGTGTAGGATGAGACTGAGTTGCGCTGACAATATTGCGTGATCGACAATCGGACTTTCTTCTACGCTCGCAGTGATAGATCTGTTTGTATGGACGGAGCATAACAGACGAAGGACGTTTGAAACGAATGCTTTGCACAATCAATATTTGGAAATATGATTTTTCATGTCTTTTGTAAATTGATGGGTTATATTTCAGTTGTAGTTTAACACAAATGAGGAGCTTGACTATATGCAGAAAAAGCAACCTACATTCTCCTTTTATGTTCCGAGGAAGAAAGCGAGAAAGTCATACAGAATTGATATGAGAATGATGAGCGTGAATAAATGATTTTTTTTTTCCTTTTCATTTTCGGGGGACATTTCTTTGCAGAAATGATGTAAGTTTCATATGCAACTAACTAGGAGCAGCTCATTTCAAGTTCACTATGATCATTTTCAGCCAGATCAAAAAAGGAATAATTTGACTTTACAACTTCCTTTCTGTCATTGCAGATGTATTAATGAGCGATTCGTTGTATGTGACGCCGCTGTGAAATCCCTGCCTGATCATTGTGACCATGTTTTGGCCTTTCTCCAGAAGCAGAGATACTGTAAAAAGCCAGTGGGCTTTGGCAGCATTGTTTCAGCGTATTAAAATGAACAACAGCTTCCCTGAAACTACAAATGTCCTCTTTAGCAGAACAGGGCCCTCCCAGAGCTCTCTGTTGGGTCAGCTCCTTTTGCTCCAAATGGCGAAGCCTTCGTCCTTGAGTTCTGGACGGCTTCCCGGTGTTTTCTGGCCCAAGCAGCAGTGCTTCACCTTTTCCACAGCAACTGTCCCGGGCAACCCGACCTTACTCGATGGGCTGCGTTGCTTGTTTTATACAAACACAGCGCTGGGACTTGGAGATTTGCGGGTGTGTTTGTATCAGTGTGGTTGTGCAGACAGCAGGACAGCTCACGAGGTTTTGGAGTAGAACTCGTGTGTATTTATAATAAAAGTGAAAATCTCAGGCAAGAGCTGGCATATGAATGCATAAAGAGTATGTTCGCTCATTTGGCATCTGGGATGCTGTGCTAAATGAACATATGTCTGCTACAAATGGTTTTTTATGAACAAGAAGTGAGGGATATTGCTGCAGTAGAAAAGTTAGAAGGAAGCATCAAAACAGATGTCTTAAATTTCACAAACTTTAAATGTACATAACTAGGCCTCGAGGTAACAACATATAACCTGGAGGCGATGCAGCTTGGGTTGTTATAGTGTCTTATTTAATGAAACTTGCCAGTGAAGGATGCTAAAGCGTTTCCTGCGGATTGGAAAAACAAATTGCCATGGAATAATTTAGGACTTAGCCACTGACCTTGATCGTAAAAGCAATGCAGGGTACAAGCAGCCACAATGTGTCCTCCGGCTGAATGTGTCTTCATTGATGTTGCTGCTAGTTAAGTTGTTGTAATGTAGGGCAGGACATTTTATTTACCAGGATTTGACTGGATTGTGAAAAGTAGGTTGTCATATTATATCCTCATGTTATTCTCTTCCCGTGTGGCCTTGGTTACATCAGGGAATTCCAATACAAATGGAGGGAGCTTTCCCATTCATCTCAATAGTAGTTGTTTAGCTGGCACAACAGTCCTGGACATTATTTTATTTTATTATTTTTTTTATTTTTTTTTATTCATTCATTTTTATTTAATTTAATTTTATTATTTTATTTTATTTTATTATTTTTTTATTATTTTATTTTATTTATTCATTCATTTTTATTTTATTTTATTTTATTATTTTGTTTTGTTTTATTTTGTTTTGTTATTTTATTTTATTTTTAGAATAGCATGCACCGATGAATTGTGTACAATAAGACCAGGAACATCTATTATTAAACTAAAGTTTGGCCTTTAACAACTCTTGACTATAAAACAGCTTTAGTGTTTCACTTACTTTTCTTCTTTTCTCTTTCTAAAGTTTTAGAAAGGTAAGGAAACAGTGCATTTTATAGCACTGACCTGTCAGGTCAGATAACATAAAAGTCACTGAGTGTTTAAAGCCTAAGCTTTGGCGGTGGCTCTCAGGCAAAGTCAGACCTCTAGTGAATTAATGAATTGATAATGAAATTCAATTATACACTTCCATTCAGGCAAGCGTTCGAGACAAAAGGTATCATTCAGAGGGATTGTCGTAAGTCTTGACCCCAGATGACTGGAACGCTGCTGATACTGTCAGAAAGATGGTTGAACCAGGATGAAAGCACTTGTGATATTGATTCGAGGTGAGTCTATAAGAGATTTCATCATTCATTTGATTCTGGTAGATAGGTTATACTTCACCAAACTCAAACTGCAGATGTGCCTAATGAAATGAAACCCTTCTGTTCTCTTTTAGTTTGTTTTCCTTTATATTACATAAGTGATTTAAACATAATTATCTCCTCTGAATCTCATAATCCGAAAATGATTCAGATATAATTCAATTATGAAACAGAAATACAGTGTTATTTGGACACTTTTGTCACTTACAATTGCCTAGATTTCATTGCATTAGATAACAAACTGACAAAATCAAGATCAACAATTATGTGTTTTTTGGTGATTTTTAGTAGTATGGAATCAGTTCTCTCAAGTTCACTCAACCACAGGTGTAGTCCAAATCAACATGGAATTATTTTAATGATTTTAACTAATTTTACTTCCATTTCTGAGGTGGAAGTACAGTGGCCCAGTAGTGCACAACCCAACAAAATTTAAAAAGTAAACATAAGTTCACAACACAGCGAAATCAAGCCACAACACAACGAAATCGAGCCACAACACAACGAAATCGAGCCACAACACAGCAAAATCGAGTCACAAAACAACGAAATCGAGCCACAACACAACGAAATCGAACCACAACACAACGAAATCGAGCCACAACACAGGGAAATCGAGCCACAACCCAACAAAATTTAAAAAGTAAACATAAGTTCACAACACAGCGAAATCAAGCCACAACACAACGAAATCGAACCACAACACAACGAAATCGAACCACAACACAACGAAATCGAGCCACAACACAGGGAAATCAAGCCACAACACAACAAAGTCGAGCCACAACACAACGAAATCAAGCCACAGCAAAATCGAGCCACAACACAGCGAAATTGAGCCACAGCACAACGAAATCGAGCCACAACAGAATGGAATCGAGCCTCAACACAGCGAAATCGAGTCACAAAACAACGAAATCGAGCCACAACACAAGAAGTTGAGACTCAACGAAATCGAGCCACAACACAATGAAATCGAACCACAACACTGCGAAACTGAGCCACAACACAACGAAATCGAGCCACAACAGAATGGAATCGAGCCTCAACACAGCGAAATCGAGTCACAAAACAATGAAATCGAACCAAAACAAGACGAAATCGAGCCACAACACGACGAAATCGAGCCACAACACAAGAAGTCGAGACTCAACGAAATCGAGCCACATCACAATGAAATCGAACCACAACACAACGAAATCGAGCCACAGCACAACAAAATCGAGCCACAACACAACAAAATCGAGCCATAACACAACAAAATCGAGCCACAACTTAGGGAAATCGAGCCACAACATAATGAAATTGAGCCATAACACAACAAAATCGAGCCACAACACATGGAATCGAGCCACAACACAATGAATTCAAGCCACAGCACAACAAAATCGAGCCACAACACAACAAAGTCGAGCCACAACACAGGGAAATCGAGCCACAACACAGGGAAATCGAGCCACAACATAATGAAATCGAGCCATAACACAACAAAATCGAGCCACAACACAGGGAAATCGAGCCACAACACAATGAAATCGAGCCATAACACAATGAAATCGAGCCACAGCACAACAAAATCGAGCCACAACACAACAAAGTCGAGCCACAACACAACGAAATCGAGCCACAACACAACAAAGTCGAGCCACAACACAGGGAAATCAAGCCACAACACAATGAAATCGAGCCATAACACAACAAAATCGAGCCACAACACAGGGAAATCAAGCCACAACACAATGAAATCGAGCCATAACACAACAAAATCGAGCCACAACACAGGGAAATCGAGCCACAACACAATGAAATCGAGCCACAGCACAACAAAATCGAGCCACAACACAACAAAGTCGAGCCACAACACAATGAAATCGAGCCACAACACAACAAAGTCGAGCCACAACACAACGAAATCGAGCCACAACACAACAAAGTCGAGCCACAACACAACGAAATCGTGCCACAACACAACAAAGTCGAGCCACAACACAACGAAATCGATCCACAACAGAATGGAATCGTGCCTCAACACAACGAAATTGATCCACAACACAACAAAATCGAGCCACAGCGAAGTCAAGCCACAACATAACGAAATCGAGCCACAAAACAACGGAAATGCTCCTGACCACTAGGAGGCTCTCAGAGCTCCGTAAAGTTAGATTTCCTAGCCAATGTTCTATAGAGTCGGCAGTTATATCAGAACCACTGTTAGCTTTAACAGTATGTAACCACTGTATATGTGTACATGCAATAATAATTCAAAATCGCCTACGTGCACAATACATTTGTATACATGTCTGTTTTTAGTTAATGTTAAAATAAAGTCATTGTAATGAATACAAATTATTCGTTTTAACCACTTGGTGGAACTGGCAGACATTCCCTTCATCATGTGTCATGGTAGCACGTCAAATCATTCACAGGTATAAATATGAAGCCATTGTTCACATAGGTGATTTTGAATTAATATTTTATGTGTGTGTGTGTGTGTATATATATATATATATATATATATATACAATGTTTACATACTTAAAACTATTCATGGTATTGATGTAAGACTGTCGACTCTATAGAACTGTGGTAAGAAAATCTAACTCTTGAGGTCTGGAGTATTTCCGTTGTGTTGTGGCTCGATTTATCAAGTTGTGTTGTGAACTTATGTTTGCTTTTTTAATTTCATTGGAAGAGAATATTGAGTGTAGCAAAAAAAAAAGTTGGTGGGATTTAATATAATTCATCGGGAATTGCTTGGATTGTGAAAAGGCTCAATAGCTTGTATGATGGAAACAACAAAAAGGATTTTTTTTCCATTGGAATAACAAGCACTGATGAACTGTTCACAATAACACAAGAAATGAGAATTCAGAACATAAATGGAGCCCATTTTGTTTTCATGTTGACTTTCATCACAATGAAATATAATTACAATGAAATGTTAATGAGTACATGGTTGTGATGTCATAAATAAGATGATTTATGAATTCTTTTTGCAGTACAGTTTCAGAAAATGCCCTTTGCATGTGAATATTTAATTTAGCACACATCTACATAGTAGATTGAACTAGTTTACTTCAAAATATCAAGGGAATCCTCGTTTTTCATTATATGACCCCCTTTAAAGACCCTCGTTATCACACAAGGGATGAAAAGAAAGTAAATACATCCCCCTTCAATCTCCTTCTCTTCTCTCCTGCGGCCGTCCCGGTTTTGGCAGTGTTTTTGCAGTGTGATAAACAGTGCGGGACACACACACACACACACACACACACACTCAGTCTGGTGGAGATGCACCCTTGTCTGTCTGTGCTCCCATTGCCTGGCAGAGAGGCACGCAGCTGTGAGGAGGGCATCGCCTTCATTGTTGCGGTTGAGTGTAAAAGCTTTGTTTTGGCTGGCCACACGGCTCAGGTGCCTTTATTGAGCGTGGGATTGCATCCAAACCCGCAGCTGCACGCGTAAAGGAACCCAAGAGCACTTCTTCTGGAACCGATTAGTTTTTTAACACAGTTTGATGGAAACTAGTTAGGTATAGTCTGATTAAAGAACAACTATTCAGCACTAATCTCCTAACTACGCTTCGAGTGCAACATAGAAAATGTCAATTGAACCACGCTTTTGCATTTGGGAAGAAGGTCAACTGGCAAAGTCCGTTCTCTTTAGTGCTTATTGAGGGAATGATCCAGTTCCTGGACTAAAACTGGATGACGAATCCAGTGATTCAGTCGGAGTTTGCACAATTTGTTAACGTTAGTTCTATTAGGTGTCATGACCTAACTATGCACAATTTATTACATTTATAATGTAGGTTAATGTTACTTTATGTACTATATACTCTTGTTCATTTATGTCATAATAAACAAATGTTATTTTATAGATTATGGTTTTGGTATAGTCTACCGGTTTGAAGTTTAGAGTCAATACGATTGATACTTTTATTCAGCAAGGATGATTAAAAGTGAGAGTAAAGACATTTATGTTACATGATAAACATAAAAAAATGTTTTTTAACTTTATATTCATCAAAGAATCTTGAAAAACAAAATCACTTTCCACAAAAAAATAACTGTTTTTAACATTAATGATATTAAGAAATGTTTCTTGAGCAGCAAATCATGATTGATTTCTGAAGGATCATGTGACTCTGAAGACTGGAGTAATGATGCTGAAAATTCAGCTTTCATCACTGGATATAAATTACATTTTAATATATACTGCAATAGAAAATGGCTATTTTGAACCATAAAAATATTGCTGTTTTTACTGTATTTTTGAATAAATACAGCCTTGGTGAACCTAAGAGACTTCTTTCAAAAGCATTTAAAAAAAATCTTACAGATCCCAAACTTTTGAATGGCTGAGTATGTAGAAAGTGACATTGAACAAGATATAGAGTTCTTGTATGCTATTTAATTTTCTAAACTGTGAAGTGTTACTGATATACAGTAGTCTGTAGTCTACTGTAGTCTAAACCAAGAACACTTTTTAATGAATGTTACATTATATAACCAGAGCTATGTTCAAATTAAACCTTTCTCAATAATAAATTGAGATGCAAGTCGTCATTCATATATTAGCCTTTGCTGAATGGAGGACCAGGAGTGCCACATAAAAATAAAACGAAGAATCAATTAATTAATGTAATAATTGAAACATAAAAATGTATATAAATAAATCACTTTTCTATGGGCAAATAAATAGACATATTTACAGTTGTTTATTTAATTCCTGTTTTTAAATGTAGTTTAATAAAACAAATACATTTAAAAATGAATGTATAAATAAATAGACGAATTTGAAATGGGTTATTCAATTCATTTTTTAAAACGTAGATTAATAGAACAATAAAAAGTACATTTGTAAATCATTTTAAATGTGCATTTAAATCGTCCTCCATATTGCTGCACTTCTAAAAATCAAAAATGCTCTATATATAGTACTAGTGTTGGTACTGAAATTTTAAAAATGTAAAAATACCAGCATTTTCACCTAGCACAGGGGATATATCCCTGATATATATGTGCTGATAGACGCCTGCTTTCAAACCCTCCCGTGTGTATCTGTGTAAGCGCTCTTGAAGAGTGTCATTGATGTCTATTTACAGCATGTTTTTGAAGCGTTGATCATTGTAACCAATCACAGACGTACACAGACGTGCGTGAAAGCAATGGCCAATCAGAGGTGTTTAAGAATCCACTCAAAATGCTGGTGTCGTCATATTTTTAATATTGTTAATGTAACACTATATATATATTTTTGCCGTCCTAATGTTATTGGGTTGTAAGACACTTGAGAACATGAACTATTATTATTATACTGTTTTTTCATAAAACATATGAACAGATTATAGCATACATTTCTTTCAAAGATACATGAGATCTGGCTTGTTCTGGTACAAATGAAGTCCTGGACCTCTTCACACAAGACATCTTTCTTGGACTCTTTGCTCAAATGCTCTCACATGTCATTTTCCCTCTTATATCAGCCCTGCATTCGGTTCTCTGTCGAGGTCCGCTGGCTTGATTGACAGGAAGGTGATTTCATTTTAATTTAGGGCCCAAACCCCCAGTTGATCCAGTTCTGACCAAAGTAAGTCAACCGTTAACCGTCTCTCGCAAGCCTTGACATGTATTTTTCTCTGGCCCTGCAGTGTCTATTAGATTGAATCCATCAGACGGTTTTGAAAGAGAATATGCATGTGTGATAAAGACAACTTGATGACAGTATTATTTATTCATGCAGTGATATTCCTATTGAGCAATTTTTCCTTTTGCTCTCTTAAAAAGAAACATCTCTCTCTCGGATATAACTCGAGTGTGTAAGCCGGAAAAAAGCACTAATATTCTCCGATCGGTTTCAAATAAATTTGACATGAAAGCGACCTTTTCATTGGTACAATGGAGGACGAAGTCTCAATCAGTCTCAAAAGTTTCATTGCATTCATTGCAAATCGCGCTGTTTTCACTCCCTGGCTTTTACGGGTCAGTACGTCTACTTTAGCTTGTTTTGCCAAGTGTAAATGTAGATATGGGTCACTTTTAAAAGATAATGTATGCTGGTCCTCTAAAATAATAAATAAATAAATAAAAAATAGCAGTAACAAATGGAGGAAAATGGGCAAAATCCACAGAATAAGAGAAAAAAAATGTTTAGTCGTGCCTTTGGATGTCACAATCAGAATGCAAAAAAGATCATTTATATTGAAGACGTCTCTTGAAGCTCAACACAGACGTTTATGTTGCAGGTCACAGACTGGACTGATGAAATGATTAGTCTACTATTAAAGCATGAATTTGATGTAAACAGTAAGTCTACATAATATATATGCAGTTCATAGAGGACATACATACAGAGCAGTTACAGCATTAAATAATATTTATAACCAATAACATTTTACTTAGATAACTTTTAAACATAGCCTATAACATTTTATCTCACAATTCTTACTTGTTTCTTGCGTTTATGTGTTTATATCTCCAAGTTCGGACTTTATGACTCGCAATTGTGAGTTTATATCACAACTGACCCTTCGCAAAGACCCGCCCCCTTTAGTTACTGTTGCTATGTCCGACGAGTCATGCGCTCTCACGCCACACATCATGTTCTCACAGTGAAAAATACATCCTGGAGCAAAGAGGACACTGACAACACGTCGACAGACAAGACAGAGCAGGTTAACAGTTTCATATTTAATATATCTTAATGTTTTAAAGAAGTTTAATCAATAAATAGCGTCTAGTGTGTGTTTAATGTGTCGTGACAGATCGCTGTAGCTCCTCGTGAACCGATCATCTCTTCATACTAGTTCATTTATAGCATCAAATAAACATGAATGAACATCGGAAGGAATGTTGTTTCAAGCGCGGAAAGACGTTCAAGTTCACCAACGTTAATCCACTAACTCCCCTGACTGCTTTGTCGGATAAAATGGCGAATTCTGGGTTTTGATTGGTCAGATCGCCTGTCAATCAAACTGTTTGCGGAGGGTCGATTCTGAGGAGGAAAAAAATCACAATTACGGGATATAAAAAAGAGAGAATAGCGAGTATCACAATTCTTAGAAGGAAAAGCAGAATTGTGAGATATAAACTGGAAATAACCTTCCTCCCCCCCACGGCTTCCACAGACTGCTACTGCAAAACGGTCATTTTCTGCCTCTAGGTAAGCTCCGCCCACAAAAGGGTCATCGTTGTTTGCAAACACAAAATAGGTCTGTAGTCAACAAATCGGAATTGGGCATCAAAACCTGCAGTATGGCCTTAATAACTTCAGAGCCACATGATTATATCATGAACCATAAAGCGCACTTTCATGCCAGCGCACAAACCAGCACAAATGTGATAAAGATGTTTCTCAGCTATATTCTAAATTATTTAACATCCAGGCAGCACAGCAACCATCAAACTGATGTGACATGTTGAGAAGAGTTTTGGGTGAGAAAGTGGCCTGTCTATCAAGCTGGGCTTTCGTTTGGAAATGCAGCATGGGACCAATGAATGTTAGACCCTAATCGTGTTTCCTATGGCTAGAATAACTAATATATCCACATCTTTTTCCTTTGCCGTGATCCAAAGGCCTGGAGACTCCTTAAGGGGCCGTTAAAACCTAATAAGATCTCTTTTTTCCAGCGTGCTAGAAGAAACTCTCATCGGTTTGGCCCTAACATGGAGGCATTTGCTATTTTTCGCCGCTGAAATTACGATTAAAGTTTTAACAGCACTTTATGCATTCGTGACTGTCAGGTGGTGCGACATCTTGTCTGCGTCCCACCTTTCCACTTTCTTCGGCCCACCCGTTCCTGCTCCCACGTCTCCTAGCTGTAAAAAAACAACACTCTGTGTCTTGGAACCGCAGTGGAATGTCAACGAGTGATGAGTCACTTTGCACCCGAGCACATTTAATGATGCGACCCGAAGCGGGGCAGCTAGACGCGCTGCAAGAGTCCCTTCTGCCTTTTATTTCTTTCTCTGCTTCTCCCTGTTTTTTTTTTTTTAGGTCAGTCTCCTGTTCCCTTTCTTTCATGTCCGTCTTTCTCCTCAGTTATTGAGTGATTCTTAACTGTAGATTTGTCTCTAAATTATTTAACTAGTTCAGATTTTTAAGTTTTTATCCACTTTTCTTTAGGAATATATGTATTTTAATCAGATCTGGGCGCAAATGGGATAGTACTACTGTTTCTGCCGAATATGGGTAACCTTAAAAGTTATCTTCCATCAGAACATAAAACAGAACATATCTGGACATCTTTAATTTAATTTATTTTGTATTTTATTTAATGATTTTTAAAGTCACTATATTATCAAAATGTACATATTTACTTAAAATGGTCCTATTCTATACAGATTTCATCATAATGTAACTATTTCTGCCTATGAAATGATTTTACTTTTTGGCTGACATTACCGCAGTCACATGGGTTATGTGTTAACCAGTAACAAAATGGCTATTTTGTTTTTTTAGGCTACTGTTGTAGATAATCCATTGTTTAACACAATAATTTAATGCTGATGTTAATTTTATAAAGGTTATGACAGTAATAGTAAATAAGGATAGATTTTATAAAGAAGTAAGTGCAAACTTGTATTCAAAACTCCCCCTGACAACTTATCTTCAAAAAAACGTGACTAAAGTTTGGACTTTTAAGATGCCGTCATCTAATTTTTCAAAGAAAGCCAAGAGAATGTGGATGAACGGCCCCAATTTAGGTGTTTTGTTTCTCACAGACAAAAATATTCTCCCATTCCTTTTGCTTTAATTAGATCTGTCCAAGACACAAAGCAAAAATCTGATGAAGTGCTTGGCGTTCGCTTTAAGCCTGAAGCGCAAAAGAGTAATTACCTGGCCTACTTTGCTCAAACCTATGTTCCTTCTCAGTGCTCTGTGAGCATTTTGCATGCTGTAAACGCTTCACTTATTTTTAAGCGCTGCCAAGCATTCTGACAAAACAATTCAACGTCTGCTCCACTTCATCTTTGCGCCTCTCCAGAGGTGAGGGAGCCTGCGTGGATACTTCACATGCTCTCATTGTGCCGCTTCTTGGCCGCGGAGCAGCAACGCACCGGATACCATGAGTGCCTGGAAGTGGAGACAAGAGGCAAACCTCTTCATTACAGTGAGTTTTGGCCGTCATCATTTAAACCGCATGGCACAATAGAGAGTCTTCAGTGCTCTGTGTAAACAAACAAAACAAAGCCATCACATTCCACACCTGAAACTCTTGGCTTTCAAGTGCTTAGTGTCCCTAATGATCCCCGTTATGCTTGACTGAAATACATTTCTGAAATGTTATTTATTTAAGTGAAATATACCATACAAGCTAATATATTATAACATAGATTGCTTGTATCATATAAGCTGATACAAGAAAAAAAATGCATCCATCCATCCATCCATGTTTCATCTATCGATCTATCGATCTATCTATTTATCTATCTATCGATCTATCAATCTATAGCTCTATCATTATATCTATCATTCTGTCTATTGTACTACAAGTAATTTTGCAACTACATGTATCTATCTATCTATCTATCTGTATATCTATCTATCTATCTGTATATCTATCTATCTATCTATCTATCTATCTATATCGTTCTATCATTATATCTATCATTCTGTCTATTGTACTACAAGTAATTTTGCAACTACATGTATCTATCTATCTATCTATCTATCTATCTATCTATCTATCTATCTGTCTATCTGTCTGTCTGTCTGTCTGTCTGTCTGTCTGTCTATCTGTCTATCTATCTATCTATCTATCTATCATTATATATATCATTCTGTCTATTGTACTACAAGTAATTTTGCAACTACATCTATCTATCTATCTATCTATCTATCTATCTATCTATCTATCTATCTATCTATCTATCTATCTATCTATCTATCTATCTATCTATCTATCTATCTATCTATCTATCTATCTATCTATCTATCTATCTATCTCTATCTATCTACCTATCTGTCTGTCTGTCTGTCTATCTCTATCTGTCTATATGTCTCTTTATCTATCTATCTATCTATCTATCTATCTATCTATCTATCTATCTATCTATCGTTCCATCGTTCTATCATTATATCTATCATTCTGTCTATTTTACTACAAGTAATTTTGCAACTACATGTCAACTAACTCTCATTAGAGTATTAGTAGATTGTAGTAGACTGTTAGTAGACTTAGGTTTGGGTTAGTAGAATAAGTTGAGATGTAGTTGCAAAATTACTTGTAGTTAGTAGAATGTCTAAAGTGGACCATCATAAAAGGGTTATTTCTATTTTCCATCCTTCCATCCACCCATCCCAATCCAATCCAATCCAATCCAATCAGAAAAGTCATGTAAATTGCAGCCAATTTAGTTTAATTTACCCAAACAAACAAGAAATAATGCATCACTTCTGTGTTCAGAATGGCATAAATATTATTTTTCTTCTGCACAGATAACAGCATACATAGTATGCACATTGTCGGTAGGCATGGACCGTTTCAGAAATGTGTTGTAAACAAAAAGAGCCATTTTAAGTGTATCTCATAAACCAGAAGTAACATAAGTCACAATGTTTAGCATTTCTAATTTGAGTCATTATTTTTGACTCATATTGTAGTGAGGTCATGTGACAGCAATGTTTGAGATGTCATAATGCTTTTATTTTACGTTCTATTGAAGAAAAAAAAAAACCTGTAAGCTAGTATTCCAGTCCGGCTGACCCCAAAAAACACCCGACACAATCAGGAGTGAAAATACTCTAGAGGCAGGTTCCCAAAAACACGCTAGGAAGATGAAGTCCATTATTTCTCATCCTTTTACTCAGTTTAGCATTGTTTAAATCACGTACACATACCAAAGAGGAAGCCATGCAGGGTCTGACTTAAATTGTAAGATTCACACCACAGGCATCCTTTCAGATTTTTTAAAGCTTTTGTTCCTCCATTTGGGGAGGATTCAAAGTTTTCGTGACAGGCCGGCTTTAAGGGACGCTGTCTGGCTGGCTTCTCAGTAAACTGATTCCTCTTGGCAGCTGGGAGAACATCAGTGCCAGCGCAGACAATGCCGTACAGATCATCAAGTGCTGCCGTGGAGATAGCGGGAGCTCGATCAGTTTCTGTGGTTACCAGATTCCCTCAGCCAGAGGGTGTATTTAAGAATGAGTGTGTCGGTTCACGAGAGGGACATGTCAGCAGAGAGAATTCCTACATGTCGGCATATCATTTGTGAGATTGCCTGACAGCCTCCACGATAAATATGAATTTGCTGAAGAAAAACCAGAGCAATGAATAGAATATAAAACAGGTGAATATTTTACATATCTTCAGGCTCATATACTGTATATTCATATTAAATTCATAAACCTTTATATACAGGAGGTCTGAAAAGTATTTGCACCCTCGAGTCATGCTTAAAAATATATGCGAAATAAACAAGTGGTGTCTGCAAACATTCATTGTCATGATGATCTTTGTAATGTTGATAGTCAAAGTACTGGAGTATCTGTAGTGTTTTTGTATATAATCCAACAAACCTCTTTTTATGAAATTACTTTCTTTTAAAGTGTGTTTTGGGCTGTATTTATTGAAAATGACATTTGGCTATTTTGTTTACAATTTTGTTTCAAATTGTGTTGTGTCATGTCATATTTGTGTGTATATATATATATATATATATATATATATATGTATGTGTGTGTGTGTGTGTGTGTGTGTATGTATGTATGTATATATATATATATATGTATGTATGTGTGTGTATGTATATATATATATATATATACTATTTTGTTTCAAAAATTGTGTGTATATATCATATGTGTGTGTATATATAATATATATGGCTGTGTATATATATATATATATATATATATATATATATATATATATATATATATGTATATGTATAGTACATTACATTAGAAAGTACCAATATGTTTTACAAGAAAATACTATTTGAGTCTTTCTAAATGCAGATTTCACATTTAATTCAATGTTACTATTTCTTTGTAAATATTTGTGAAATTTACTAACAATTTATGAGTGAAAATTGTTTCAAAGTAAATCCTACACCTTTTTTTCAGTTATGGGCTTCAAATCCTCTTATATTTTGGTTGTGTGATGCACCACTTTGTAAACCCTTGTGTTTTTCATTCAAACGCTAGTCCTTAAATTTGCCATTTTGACTTCCTTCCATGGAGATTTGCTTCACATCGTTTGAAACGTGCGCACTGCGATTCCTTAGCAGTGTTGTATGTTCTCAAGTGGACTGGGAAGACTATATAGGCTATTGCAACTCTAATGTTAATTTAGCCTCATGTGTATCCCACTGAAATAGTTTTGTTGTTTTTTTTCCTTAGCAGACTGACATTGATTCTCGTGCAATAGCTCCATAAAGTTTGCACCATCCATTCTTCCTTCCACTTTAACAAGATGTCCAGTCCCTGCTGATGAAAAGCCGCCCCACAGCAGGGTGCTAACAGCTCCATACTTCACTGTACGTATGCTGGTTTTCTGAGGTGTGGGCAGCACTGCACATATAGCTTTGAATTTGTGGCTAAAATAAGCTCTATCTCGGTCTCATCTGACCACAGAATCTTTTCCCACTCTGCAGCAGGTCACTGTTATTCTTAAACTCTTGAGGTGCTTTCACACCATTCCTTTTGAGTAATGGCTTCTTTTGTGTCGCTCATATAGAGCAGTATTATACAGAACTCTGTACAGTATATGGTGGACCAGTCCACCTTCATCCGTTCACAGCCGCTGGACTCTGTAGCTCCTTCAAAGTCATCCTTGGCCTCTCTGAAGCTTCTCTCTCAAGTCTTTTTACTCGCTCAGTGAGTTTTGGAGGACAACTTAAAATACGCCCTGACAACCAAACACTCGGTTATTTTTGTGCCCATTTCCTCATTAATGTTTTTATTTTACTTCTTTTAATTGTGTGAGGTTATCCAGCTGTCCCTGATTTTTTACAAACTAAATAATGAACTTTTTGACTAGAGTTTTCCTCTAGAAAACATGCTGCAGTAGTTCTAGTAATTATTAATGAGTTGAGTTCTCGTTCAAGCAGTTTTTTTTTTATCTTAAATTAGCTTATGCAACAAAAACATTTTTTATAATAAGTGATATTTTTAACTTTTTATGAAATAATCTTGCAAAAGCTGCAGTAGGCTACTTCAAATATTTATTTTGGAAAAATATCATATTTTTCAAAATTATATCATTATCAAAATTTTGGAATATCATATTCTATAATAAGATTGTAATTTAATTGATTATTATAATATATATATATATATATATATATATATATATATATATATATATATATATATATATATAATCTCTCTCTCTCTCTCTCTCTCTCTCTCTCTCTCTCTATATATATATATATATATATATATATATATATATATATATATATAATACTATATATATATATTAATCAATTAAATTACGATCTTATTATAAAATATGATATTCCAAAATTTTGATAATGATATAATTTTGAAAAATATGATATTATATTATATACACAATATGTGTGTGTGTGTAATAACCAAATAAATCCTTTAAAATGTTACAGAGAACTGAATTTAAAGGATTTGTAATATGGTACATTAAGGCTTTGAATGCTCCTGCAGGGCATTCTGCAATATAAATAAATAGTAGCATATAAAGAAGCTTTGGGTAGACTGAAAGTGCTGAATTTAACTGAAAATATTCTCTGCTGATAACACTTGATTTGAGGCCATGGGTGCGAGAAGAAGTGGAACAGGTTGCTGCCAAGTGAAAAAGTAAAAAGACTTCAAAGACTTGTGAAAATGATACCCAGAAGTGCTATATCACGGTAAAAGCAATTTAGTAAGGGATAGGACATACTTACAGCCCATCTGCCAGCAGCTGCTGTGTAAATAGAGAGTCTCATACAAGCCTTTGAATTTGACCCTTTTCTTCCTTCTTGACTATCTAGAGGAACAGTACGAGCACTTTGTGGAGAAACCTACGTAAAAATATTTTTTTTTTAAATAAATAAATATTGCTCTATATCTAAAGACTGGCAGGTGGTCACATTGCCACTCTTAAAAATAAAGGTTCCTCAGTGGTTCTCTGATTCACCCATTTTTGTCTCTTTAAAGATTATAAAAGGCTGTAAAGTCTTTCTAAAAGAGTGAAAGTCAATTTCACTTCTTAAACTTTGACATCGTCAGCCAAACAACCTCCGACGAGGAGAATGCGAAATGCTAACGGCTTTTTCTTGTCGTTACAGACACTACAGCGTAATGGAAAATGCAAATGCAAAAGGAAGGAATTGAAAAGAGAATGAAACTAAAAGATGGACTGAGAAAGACAAGAAGACCAAAGAAGAGTAATAGATATGCGAGGGAAAAAAAAAAAAAAACGAGGGATGAGAGACACAGGCTGATGGGGCGGCGAATCGATATCGCATGTTCGGTAAAACATTCCCTACGCAGATAAATCAGGATCTGAGATTATACCAAGAGCAGAGAGCAGAAGCTTTTCATCAATTGCAGATCAGGAGCTGGTATTGATCTCCACGGCCGTGCCGCATGTTTGACGCTGGCTGCGTCTCTCTGCCTCATGCAATTCATTTAGCGTTCCCTGCATCCCGCTCAGCTGATTGAAAATGCGTTAAATAAAAGATTGAAGGAGAGCTGGCTGATTTAGTTATTTTCTGCCAATGGCGTTTGAAGCCGGCGAGCCTTTTGCCAATCAGGTTTTGATTAAGGATTGTTTAAGCAGATGCACGAGACTAAATCTCCTTATTAGAGCAACGCCGCATGCGTCCGTCACATCAAAGATTCAACAATGAGCTTTCACGCTGAGCAGAGAAAGGGCCAATTGTCGTTCGGTTTGATTAGATGATCAATGCTTTCAGTCTTGCATTGTACATACGGTGGAGGGTATATTTATGCCGGACGCCACGACAGTTCAAACTGCCAGTCCTAATTACGACATAGGTGGACATCTCTGTCCGAAGCAGTTTACTTGACACTCAGATCACATTGCACGCCTGTCATGTCAGATTTGTTCACTAGTCAAAGTAGTGACAGTATAGTCAGGGTCAAGACTGAGTCAATGCACAACATCCTGTCACTATTAGGCACAACAGGAGTGATGAATGAATAACAGCCCGGTTTCAAAGCAGCTATGATTGAAGCGTAGATGTTTACACCTTCACTTTGGTTTGCATTTACATATAGTTATATATATATATATATAGTTCCATAGGTGTAATGGTTTTTATACTGTACATACTGTACATTCTCACCCCCTACACTAACTCTACTCCTAAACTTACCCATCACAGAAAATATTCTGCATTTTTACATTTTTAATAAAACATTGTTTAGTATGTTTTTAAAGCTATTTTAATTGAGGACTCATGAAATGTCCTCATAAAACATGTTTACGTCATAACACCAGTGTAATACCCATGTCATTACACAAATTTGTGTCCTCATAAATCATGAAAACAAGCACTCTCTCTCTCTCTCTCTCTCTATCTCTATCTCTCTCTCTCTCTCTCTCTCTCTCTCTCTCTATCTCTCTCTCTCTCTCTCTCTCTCTCTCTCTGCCATTCAAAAGTTTGAGATCGGTAAGATTTTATTAATGGTCTGAAAGAAGGCTGCACTTATTTGATCCAAAACACAGTAAAAACTGTACTATTTTGAAATATTATTACAATTAAAATATCTGTTTTTGAATATATTTTATATTTGAATTTATTCCTGTGATCAAATCTGATTTTTTAGCATCATTACTCCAGTCTTCAGTGTCACATGATATATATATATATATATATATATATATATATAATTTATTTATTTATTTATTTTTTACCTTTATTTGACGCAGATCTCAAAGCCTGGTCCCCGCGAGCACGACAGCTTTTTATATGTTGGAGCAATTCATGACAATTTTTTTCTTTCTGATTTCCGATATATCCGAACACTTCTCCTAACTATAAGTAACTTTGTAACTGCATGTCACCTATCCCTCATTAGAGTGTTAGTGGACTGAGCTTTGCATGTTTTTCCCATGTCTGCTGTCTTTGACATGGCAGCTCTGGACAGTCATTAGTAAATAGCTCGGGCCTGTGTGTTTTGTGTAACTATCAGCCAATCAGTGTTGTCAGGACGTAATTTTCCAGAGTAATTAGTCACATGGCATTTACGACTTAGCTGATTGGCTCAGAAACAGAATCCATAACTGAACTCGGTGTACATGGACTAAGATTGCATTGCTCAGATTGTGTACTGCCATTAGGATGAATGGTAATAACTGTCTCCTCCTGGTATTATAGACCTCCTTTCTAGTATTTATGCGTTGTAAAGTCTACTAAACCATGGGTTCTTTTACCCACAGTTGGTAATGGAAGGTTTTCTATAGGATTCTCAGGCCACTGTAGCATAATTACTGGACAAGAGAATGCGAGAGTAAGGGAAGATACTGCCATAGTCTAAATTGAATATTGAACACAAGAGGAGTAGAAACGTATGTGTCTGACATCCTTTAATGCAGCGTTTCTAATTCCAATTCTGCAGCAGCGACTGTTTCATTTTCAAACTCGCTTATATATCGCCTACCCTTCCCTTGGCATATGCACAGACACACACGCGCAATAACAGCCTCGTGAAGAGGCCCGTGAAACCTCTGGTGTTTTATGATTGTTTTAAAATACACCATTTCCCCTCACTTTTGCTTATCGTTGGTGCACAGAGGCTTATTTTATGGAATCGAGTCCCAGATCCGCCATGTTTCGCGGTGTCTCACGAGGCGCTGTGCTTTTCATTGTTTGCCTAGAGTACAGTTTTCAAGATATTCCTTCCCGCTAGATATTCCAATTTACGGAAAAGGGGACCCGAGGGCTCCATATTCTCTTTGTTTGTGGAAAGATAGTAACTCTGTTGCATTTTTAACCAGCCAGTGGAGCAAACATCTGCATAACCGCAAACTTGGAGTGTTGCTTTCAAGTGGCTTTGCAAACAATGACAGTCTTTCAAGGAACCGGCTCTTTGTTGATCAACGGGACAGAATCGGCCTATTTCAAAATTTACAGAGAAGAAGCCTTGGAAAATGAGACGAGAACAACCACTGACTCTCTTTCTATGAAAAAGACCCGTTTGGTATGTTTACATGCACTCGTTTTTGTCAATCTGAATGATTCTGTTTCAGTGAACCCTGAATTTTCGTTGTATTCCGAACAAATTTTTTGCGCATGCGTAGTCTCTATGATAATGTTACTAGAGCTATTGTAAGTATTTATTTATTTTTATATTGTATATAATATAGTTTAATTTTATAAATCGTAACCATGAGTTAAGAATTCATACTCTTGTTTAACTTAATTATGGCCACGTTTTACTAATTTGTTCATTCGTTTTAGTAAATTCATTCCTTTATTTTGATTTAACTAAAACACGGGACTAAATTAGTTCAATGTGGCTGAGATTTAGTTAATCGAGGGCTCGAATTATTATATTGTGTGCACGATTTATTTATAACAAGAGAACAAATTAGTAAAACTGATGCGTTAGTAAGTCATTGGAACGAATTGTTCATTCTTGGCCACGATATACATATTTTGTCTCTGCATGTCGTGTGTGGGGCTGTTATTACGCCATATTCTGCAGCAAATTACTTCAGTGGTAAATATAAAATTATTAACATTTTGTGAAATATCACCAGTTGATAGAAACTAGATATAAACAGTTTTTTTACATTTTTTTTTTTGTTTCGCATTGATGACATATCTGAAAAATAAAGTTGACATGTATGTACCGTATTGTTCTGAATATAAAACAGTGTTTTTTCTCTAGATCCTTTATGTCAATAATACACCCGCAACAATAGGTGGCGCCAAATACGCGTAAAACACGTGTGCCATTAAATGCGGTGTGTCAGTGTATAATGTCAGAATATTGCGAGCGAAAAAACGCTGACGGGACCAAACTTCCTCCGTACGTGATTTTTTAAGTCGTAAGATGGTACCCAGATTTCAAAACTATTATAAGATTCACTTCTACTGTTAAGGACATTTTGGTATTCTACATGGTTTTCACTGTGAGATGGATAATTGTTATATAATTCAGATGGGCGACAGGTTATTTTTATGGTTTGCCAAAAACTGTTTATTTTTAAATGTGATGTAGATTTTTACTGAAGAGGATTAGAGCCAAGCAATAATAATAATAAAAACAAAAATGAAACCATTTTAATGCGAGACTAAACTCATTAAATTTTGAGGAAAAAAAGTTTAAATACAATGTTGAGCATAAAATCATTAAATTTCGAGAATAAAGTCATTGTTTTCAACATTTTATGTCGACTTTTTTTTTCTAGAAATGTAACATTTTTCTCGAAACACAATGGCTTTATTCTCTAAATTTAATTATTTTATTCTCAACATTTCATATCGACTTTTTCCTTTAAATTTAAAAAAAAAAATCTCAAAACGGCGGCTTTATTCTCGAAATTTAATTATTTTATTTATTTCTTTTTTCTCAAAAAAAAAAATCACGCATTATAATGACTTTAATCTCGAGATGGTTTGATTTTTTTATTATTACATGGCCGCAATCCTCTTCCGTACATTTCACCAGTATTTAACATACGTTCAAAACAAAAATTTAAATATAAAAAATATGCAATGTGAAAATTATTTTCAAATAAAAGCATTTTCTTTATGAAAATTTGATGTATAATATACAAGATTTGGTCTTTAAAAAGCCTTTTTCCAAAAGATACATCTTTTGGAAAAAGTGGGGGTCGTCTTAAATTCGGAACAATACTTGTATTTTTGAATCCAGTTGAGAAGATAGTCATATTCAAATGTTTGCATGCTTATTTTTTCCTACTGATTCCATCCACAGCTTTCAATCCAATCAAATTTCATTGAGATTGATCGATTGAGGTGTTTCCACGAATCCTTTTCAATCTGAATGATCCATGAATCCAATTACTCATGGATTATTTGGGTGCATGTAAACGTAGTTACTTTGAACGCAAAGCCTCAGCTAATGTCATCGGGGCTGTTTGCCCCTGCCGGCCCGATGTCTAATGAGGCTGCTGATAAATCGTAGCGAACTCTAATATTTCTTGCAGAGACACAGCTCTGAAGGCTATAAATAACCGGCAGTCGCATTAGGTGCCACGTCAAACTCCCCCCCCCAAAAAAGTCTATTATGATCCAAGGCCATCAGCAGAGGTAACTGATTTGAGTCGCATACTTGTTCCACACCGTCCATCCATCTCCCCCCCCAATGGTTGTCTTATCGGGACCTGTTGAGGCACGGCGGCTGTCTTTGCGGTGATGGCAGATTGAAAGCCATCATCCCAAAGAACAGCACAGAGGGTTTCTCTTTGTGGAAGGTCATTAGCTAGCCGGTTGGAAATCACAGCTCCTGAGGTGACACCCCGGGCTGTGATTGCGCATCTTTTATTCCTGGTCTCTCGAGAGGCGTGTGTTTTTGATATTCTCAAGCTCTGTCTCCACACTTCTACTGTCCTAATCCTTGTCAAGAGCCTCCCCGGTCTCTAGTCAATAAAGGGCTTGTGGACCGCGTTTTCGCCACCATTTGGTCTGATCATAGGGAGAGTGAGCGGTAAGTGCCTGTCCACTGGCAGGTGTGTTCGCATGCAGCCGACGGCCACCGCTGTGCTTTAGTCCACTGAGGTGCGCCTGACTCATCCCTGTGATCTCCGTGGATATTGACTGATGGAAAGGGCAATGACAAGACCCAAATTTCTCAAATTTATGATAATGTATAGTGGTGGCTCTGAATGATGTAGAATAACTAAAGCATGAAGCATTGAATTTCAGTCGTGTACTCATTATGTGTTATTGTTTTTATCAGTGTTATTTTAGTTTTATTAATATTTTGAATTAGCTTTTATTTTTGTATTTTTAGCTTTAATGTTAATTTTAGTTACATTTTTAGTAATTTCTCTGTGTTTTTGTCATTTTATTATATATATATATATATATATTATATTATTATATATATATTATATTATTATATATATATATTATTATTTTTTATATATTTTTTATTTATTTTCAGTTATTAATTTTAGTTAATTAATTTTTATTAATTTGTCATTTTATTATATATATATATATATATATATATATATATATATATATATATATATATATATATATATATATTTTTTTTTTAAATGACAAATTAATAAAAATTAATTAACTAAAATTAATAACTGAAAATAAATAAAAAATACCTATGAAAAAAATGAAAAAACCTAAATAGCAATATATATATATATATATATATATATATATATATATATATATATATATATATATATATATAATAAAATGACAAAAACACAGAGAAATTACTAAAAATGTAATTTCTCTGTGTTTTTGTCATTTTATTTTAGTTATTTATATATATAACTATTGCTATATAACTATATAACCTAAATATTGCTATTTAGGTTTTTTTCAGTTTTAGTTAGACCTAGGTTTTATTTATTTTCATTTATTAATTTTAGTGCTTAAACTTATTTCAGTTTATTGCAAAGGCAACATTTCTAATTTTCATTTACTTTGAGTTTTTAACTAATATTTATATTTTATTTTGTTTCAATTAACAAATGTTTTAATAGTAATCACAATAATAGCTGTGTTTTTTTTAATAAAAGTTGAAACGTTTAACTATAAAATAATATTTGAACATTTGGTTTATAGTTTTGCTTTTCTCTCAACTAAAATGTTATTTTTGTAGACTAATACTAGACATTTTGTCAGAGTAAAACTGACATGATGAAATGTTATGAAAAAGTAATGTTTTCATCAAAACAAAAACCATGCCTGAAAGAAAACAACAGCAAAAAAAACATGTGAAGAAAGTATTATGGATCAGGACTGACGTGAGGGTCACTAATTTGACATTTTTCATTTTTCAAGATGGACGAAGAAAGTCAATGTTGTTTTCCCCCAAAGTTCTTCTGATGTCCAAAAAAACATAAACAAATTACATATGGGTTTGGAGCAACATGAGGGTGAGTAAATGATGGGGTGTACTAAACATGTTTGATCAAATCAGTATCAATCTGATATCAGAAATTCAAAGAAATATTAGTTTGATTGGGGATTTCTTAAAGAGAACTGCTTCTGATCAAGACATCAAACAGTGTTATGATCTGAGCTTTTATGTCCTGCCAAAAACAGCGCAGTACACATGGTTTGACGTGTCTATACTGAATTCACACCGTGTACACGCATTTGATCAAAGAACCATTTTAGCAGTGAGCTTCAGTGGTGTTTTGTTTGTTTGGCAGGAACCTCCGTATCCCCGCGAGAGCCCCCGAGATAAGATTTGTACGACAATGATAGACACTCATCCAACTGTGTAACATTAAAGTGACAGCATAAATTATGAGGCAATAAACAGGTAATTGAATTGTCTCGAGTAAATCAACAGGGATCGACAAAAGCCCCCGCTCGGATTTTTGAGCAAAGGATTGTGAATGCTTTATTCAAGAAAAAATGCGTCAGTCTAATCACGTGACCTTCCACAAATCATCTGACAATCATTTACACCAGCTTCACTGACTGATTGTCCATTAAAGGATTTGTTCACATTAAACGGAAAATTATCCCATGATTTACTCACCCTCAAGCCATCATAGATGTATATGACTTTCTTCTTTCTGATGAACACAGTCGGACTTATTTTAATAAATATCCTGACACTCCAAACTTTCTAAAAGCATTGACCGCCCCAACGAGTTTGAACCTCAAGAAAGTCCATCCATGCATCATAAATGTACTCCACACTGCTCCGGGGGGTTAATAAAGGCCTTCTGAAGCAAAGAGATGTGTTTGTGTAAGAAAAATATCCATATTTAACAAGTTATAAAGTAAAATATCTAGATTATGCCAGACGTCTTCAGTATTCAACTTGCGAAAAAGGCGTTAACTGGCGTTAAACATCATTTTTCGTAAGTTGAATTGTGAAAGTGTACGTAGAGTAAGTGTTTTGAACTGCGAGACGTGTTACACTTTCTACGTAAGTTGAATACGGAATATTTTATGATTGATAATTTAGAGGTTTATTTATGTTTTTGAATTAAGACTGTGTCAAAAAAAGATTGATGCTATTTTACAAACTCCAACTGTTTCCATATTTCATTTTATTTTATTTACCATTTTGATGACTCATTATGTGTTTCAAAAGGAAGGTGGAAGACATCAGAGCAGATTTGAACTCAAAAACTACTATTTTTTTTTGTTTTATTTCGGTCATATCTTAGTAAATAATTGAGCCAGGATTGTGACTGCATCTGGCCCCCAAAAATTGGTGCATGACCCTGATGATAAGCATGTAGATTCTATAATCGTGCCATGGAGGTGAACACAATTTTGCACGCATCCAAAAGTAGTTGATAGCATAGATTAAAAAAACTGTAAAATTCACTCGTTATTGGACGTTCCTCGTGCTTTTAGGGGGCAGATTTTTGAGTCAATATATTCCCAAAGCGTGTTCGGGTAACTCTTGAGCACATTTGATTTGAAATCTGTTGTTGCTGATTGGCACGGCGCTTCTCCACCGAGACGTAATGGGAGCAAGGGAGAGCCAAGGCTAAGAGGCTAATTGGTTGTTCTCAAGTGATTGATGTCAATGTTGCTTGGCAATGCCAAATTAGAAGAGCCCAAGGTGAGCCGAGTGCAGGCAAGGACCCGCGAACAGGCAAATAATGGCCTTGATGCTCATAAAAATGTGCACAGACACCAGATGCCACTCAAAGGGCTGTCAGATACCCCTTTGCTGATTGATGGCAAAGAGAGAACTTTCGATTTGGGCACGGGGGCTCTCGGCGGGCTGGATTGATTTCATCGTGGGGAGACAGGTGGCCACTCCGAACACACTTTAATCAGAAAACCCTCAGGTGGGGCTCAAGTCTGCTCGGTTAAGTTGCTTCGCCGCTGACTTTCCCGCCAAAAAACGAGGGGGGACCTTGAGCTGCAGTTGCCACCCCATATTTCCTGGCATAGTGTCCTGTAGCAGCTGTCATTCAAGCCCCCCTCTGAATTATTGGAAAACTCTTTATCTTTATTATCCGTGTCAACCCAGCAGTCGCAGGCCACAACGGAGGGAAAGTTGCCCCAAAGCATATGTGCAGATGTGTCATTTACAGACATAAAAACAAAGTGGTCATTCGCTTAACTTTTCTGTTGAAATGGAAAGAATAAGGGTGCGTTCACACTTGTAGTTCGGTTGGTTTGGGACCAAAAAACAAAACAAAACATATAGTCCTGGTCCGCTTAGCGTTCACACTGGCATTTTTAACAGCGAACTTTAAGTTACCGAACCAAAGGCGTAGGGATACGGTCACGACCTGATTGGTCGGCTTTTATGACGTATATTTTGCGACGGAGCTCGCTTACCGAACATTCAAAGCAATGCTGTGTTCTGGATTAAACGCCATCATTTTATGCGTGTACATGTGCTTTATTTTTACCAGCTGAGAACTCACGAAGAGCTCATAAAATGTTCAAAACATTCAAAACAGCAGCAGGATTTCCTCCGTTGTTTGCAGAAACAAATATTGATGAGGCGCTTCACCTCCTCGTTGCTCCATGTTTTGTTTGCCCTCGACTCATTTTGGATACACCGATCTTCCCGCGTCGTCAAATCAGCTGACTTGTAGCGTCGCATCTTGTGACATCACGTCCTGTTTTTGGTTGGTTTACATGTCTTTGGTCCGTGTTGCGTTCATATATCAATCGAACCGCACCAGAGTTCGTTTGGAAGCGGACCGAGACCCATCTTTTTAGCGGTCTCGGTCCGCTTGTTTGGTCCGCACCAGGGTTCGGATGGCAGCGTTCACATATGTTCAAACGAAATGCACTAACTGAGCAATCGCACCAGGGTTCGTTTTAATCGAACCAAACATGACAAGTGTGAACGCACCCTAAGACACACCATTTAGATTATATTAGTGCTAAAAGAGAGGGAGTAGTATGAGATTGCCAAACATCCAGACTCGCAAGTGTCTGATTCTCAGTAGGACATGAAGGCAGCATTACAGTGTATCTTTGCAGATTTTCAACCCGCTTTGTTTTGTTACAATGTCGGTAGTAAATGTAAATTAACAATATTCACTGATTTTCTGTTACTTCAAACAAGAAATTCACTTTGTCAGAAAAATTTTCACAGCTCCAGGACTTTTGTGGAAATTCCTGTACTTTCGTACAGATTATACTTTGGAATTTTTGTATCCCCACCCACAGACAGTCAGATCGACTGAGGGTTATTAACAGAACAATTATTGTAAGGCTGGGTTTATCACTGAAAGTTGTATCTTACTCTTTAAACGGCATAAAAAACGGAATACTTTGGCAACAGCTTTCTTACCTGTACTCGACTTCATTTTGGTTTTGACCTAACGTTTTTCCAGTCATCGGTCATTCAGTTTGAAAACATTGACTACAAACGCAGAGGTTTTCAGATTTTCCATCACAGTATTCACTCCTTTTTTAAGATTATTTGCAGTCACTGCCTACAATGTGCTGGATCCTTCAACGTACTGGAAGTCAACACCATTATGACTAAAAGTTTGCTAAGAAGTATTTCCTACTAAAGCAAGGCTCTGGTAAGCATATTCATAGTGGACTGGTGGGAGTGGCCTTGGATGGCAACATTCCCAGTGCATTATGGGTGTTGAAGTTTTCCTACCAATTTGGCAAAAGGGAAAACAACAGTCTTTTTTCTCTATTTTCTGTGGTGAGGTTGCACCAATTAAAAAAAAAAAATAAATAAATAAATATATATATATATATATATATATATATATATATATATATATATATATATATATATATATATATATATATATTTTTTTTTTTTTTTTTTTTTTTTTTTTTTTTTTTTTTTTTTCCTGCTGTACAAGTTTTATTAAAAGCCCGTTATGCCAACAGTGAAGTTGAAAGTTTTGACAGCTGAGCTGAATCTGTTTCATGGCAACAACCACATAAAAAGGCTAAATGCCAGTTTAAAAAAAGCACAAAATAAAACATAATTAAATGTGGAAGGTTGTAAAGTTGCCATACATGAAAACTTGCTAGATGTGCGGCCATTTTGCTTCTGCAGATCTCACAGTATTACAACTTGTGATCTAGAAGGGGAAAACTGCAATCTGGGCTGCGATTCGGAGCGCTGCACATCTGTCGTGCACAGCTTTCCGGTTTTCCCTCTGAGTGGCCGAATGAAGGCGTAAATTCAAAAAGCAACAGGAACTTATGAAGTCTTTTGCCAGGAGAGAAAGAATAAACTGGCTCGTAGTTCTCATTAGAAACGGAAGAACAAATGTTCCAGTGTTTGTTTAATAAATTATGAAAGGAGAGGGTCCGCCGAGGCTCAAAAGCTATGAAAAAATGTGTGAAATTAATCTAACTAACTGAACTTAATTGAATAGCCTGGAGTACCTGCGCTAAATCCAAAGCAATCCGATTATTCTCTTGTGGCCCAACTCTATGTTAGGAAACATGCCTATTATTGCCTGTTCATATACATGTATACATCATATACATATATATGTTTATATATATATATATATATATATATATATATATATATATGCCTACAATACTTTCCATAAATCAGACTATTTTTAGGAAGTTTTCAAATTTCTTTTGTGACCTTAAAGGTTATGAAACTTCCTGTTTTGCGTTAAAAGCATCAGAGTTTCCAGCAAATGCATTATAGATAGCTAAAAACTAAATTCATATAAAACATTTTCAATATAAATGAAATAAAATAAAGTATAAAAAACTTATTTTGTTTCAGCTAACTGTCAAAGCAACATTTCTCATTTGCATTTAGTTCATCCTGATGTACTAAAATATCTAGAACTGAAATAAAAATTTAAAACTAAGTGACAAAGCAAACAACAAAATTACTAAAACTTTAACTAAAATGAAAAATACAGAACTAAAAGCTACAATATATATATATATATATATATATATATATATATATATATATATATATATATATATATCAACTCAAAGTATTTCAATGATACTAAAACAATGCTTGTTTACCATTTCAGGACCCTTTAACTGGAGGGATTTTCCGGAGCCCCTAAAGGGACATGATAATGGAAAAACTTTTGCGTTCCCTCGAGAAACTCTGCCTTCGGTTTGCTGACGAACGCCTAGTTTCTCAGGGGAACACAAAACATTCGCGAGAGAACGCAAAAGCATTGAAATATATATATTTTTCCCATCACTATGTCCCTTTTGAAGCTCCGTAGGATTTTATTTCATGTGAGGCTGTTTGTGATGTTCTGGGTGTTTCTGTATAAGGAGTTAAATGCGAGAAGCACAAATATGGGTAAAAAATAAAAAAGGGAAAAAAATGAAGACAAGATTTAAGGGCCTGCGCTGATATTGGACCCTAATGAAAGCAGTGCACTGTTCCTGAGATCTGGGGTCTGCTTCGAGAATTGACTATCTGTCTGTGTGTACTAGTAATTTAGAAACCTCACCAGGAGAGAGCAGTTGAGTTATAACTCTCTGTTTTGCTTTTTCTGTCTCTCTCTTTCTCCCTGTCTCTCTTCACCACACACACACAAACTGCTCCTCGTCCTCCGCCTTCATTCTGTCTGGACTCGGCCTCTCTCATTAATCATGGGACACAGACACTGGCTTTGGCCCAGTCGCTGTGAAGGTCAGGCCCAGTGAATCAGCACTCGAAGTTTGCCGAGCAATGATGGCGACACTATAGAGCGGCTCTGCGCTGTAACGGCAGCTCGCCAGACCAGCAGCCATCACACAACGGTCCATCGTAAACATGTCACACACTGGGCCGAGCCCTCGTGCGCTGCCGGGTTACTGGATTGGCCCGGAGAGCACGGATGTGAAACGGCTCAGCTTTTTGCGGGTGCCTGGTCCTTCTTTCTTGATTCCTTACATTGGTGCTTTATATTAACTTTCATTCATGTGTCAGCAATTAAATAGCATTAATAAAATCTTATAGATTGTAATTTATTCCTGTGATTTTCAGTCATTCAGGCTCACATGATCCTTCAGAAATCATTCTAATATGCTGATTTGCTGCTTGAGAAACATTTCTGATTATTGTCAATGTTGAAAATAGGGCTGCACGATTTATCACGAGATACGAACAATAACATTGAACTTGAATGCGATTATGAAATCGCAAAGGCTGCGATTATTTTTTTTATGCGCAGCTTGTCAGTGAAGTACGGCTCCAAATGCTAATCCATCTGAAAGCACTGCGAGTTTGAGTCGCTTATAATGTACATTTGAAAAAGCAACGCGTCAAACATCTTTCCAGACATGAGAAGCATTTATTAACATCTTGTCCAACAAAAGACAGCATTTAATAACATGTTTTTACTTCATAATGACAGTTGAGCATCCTTCTGTGAGATGATGTGGCTTCTTACACAGAATAAGGCAGTCGTGTGTTTATTAGTCATGTTTAATCAACCAAAGCGTTTCAATCTTCTGTTTATTCAGCTACAGCGATGTGACGCAGGTTATCTTCTTCTGCCGCAGGGCGTATTTTGAGTTTCTGCACAAGAGCGCCCTCTGTCTTTCAGTTGGAGAAGCATTTACTACTGATCACAGAGCCGTACAGCTCCGACAAGCTGCGCATTAAATAATCGCAGCCTTTGCCAAATCCTGTGCGATTTAAATGCGATAAATCGTGAAGCTCTAATAGAAAACTGTTCTAGTAATTAATTTTTTTGTGAAAAATAGCAATACATTTTTTTCAGGCTTATTTGATGAATACAATGTAGCATTTTTTTTTAAATCGAAATATTTTAACAAAATAAATGTTTGTTTGTTTTTTTACTTCACTGTCACTTTTTATCAATTTAATGCATCCTTGCTTAATTAATTTCTTTAGAAAAAAAATCTTACTGACCCCAAACTTTTGAACAGTGTATACATATAAAAATGGTTCTTCCTTCTGGAAACACTTTAAATATCTTTCATTATGTAATTAATAAAGCAACAAGTCACTTGAGGCCATGTGTTAAAGTGATTTTACTACAGTTAAGGCGTCCAATCAGACTTAAGAGTCAAAATCAGAAAGCATTTGTATTAATAAAATCAGATAATGCTTTCTACAGATTCAAATATGTATTTGATTTATTCTTTCCTTTCTTTCTTCTAAAGGACAAAGCCCACATTACCACAGACATGAGAGCATGTCAGAATCCTTTAATCCACATAACCCTGATCATGTCTGCAGAGGATTTTCATTTGTCTTCTCAAGTTGTGCATTGAACGAGTGTTGTTGTGGTGAGGGTCAGGCGTCTGTCATTCTGATGGGATTTGATATTGGTGACTCGAGGTTGAGGAGAAAAGCTTTTCATCAGTTCTCTTGTTCATTTGGCAGACACTTTTATCCAAAGCTATTTCAAATGTATTAAAGGCCTACATTTAGTCTACTTTAAGTTTTGCACAGGCAAGCATCTCTCACTTTTCCAGAAAATGTGCAAATCCAGATTTAAACTCACAATTGTAAGTTATAAAGTCAGAATTGGGAGATATGAACTTGCAATACTGACTTTTTTTCTTGCAATTGTGAATTTAGTATGTGAGTTTATATCTCATAATTCTGACTTTTCTCAATATTGTGAGTTTATATCTAATATTTTTGACTTTTCTCAATATTGTGAGTTTTATATCTCATATTTTTTACTTTTCTCAACATTGTAAGTTTATATCTCATAATTCTGACTTTTCTCAATAATGTGAGTTTATATCTCATAATTCTGACTTTTCTCAATATTGTGAGTTTATATCTCATATTTTTGACTTTTCTCTATTGTGAGTTTATATCTCATATTTTTGACTTTTCTCAATATTGTGAGTTTTATATCTCATATTTTTTACTTTTCTCAACATTGTGAGTTTATATCTCATAATTCTGACTTTTCTCAATATTGTGAGTTTTATATCTCATATTTTTGACTTTTCTCAATATTGTGAGTTTTATATCTCATATTTTTTACTTTTCTCAACATTGTGAGTTTATATCTCATAATTCTGACTTTTCTCAATATTGTGAGTTTATATCTCATATTTTTGACTTTTCTCAATATTGTGAGTTTATATCTCATATTTTTGACTTTTCTCAATATTGTGAGTTTATATCTCATATTTTTGACTTTTCTCAATATTGTGAGTTTATATCTCAT
>CM076073.1:3287500-3322500 GCA_038088235.1 Zacco platypus
TTAATGCAGTAAATGCTTCATAAATGCAATGCAATAATTAGCATGAATTGATTTTTGGAGTCAAAGTTTTAGATGAAATGCAGCAGAGGGAGTGTTTGCATTGGTATTCCTTCGCTTTGCATTGATTGTCCTCTGGTGTATGAAGCGCATCCATCATATGTAGATGTGCATGCATTTTTCATGATCGGATAAGTCAAACTGAACGACGTTATGTACGGGATCTGAGTGAGAGAGCTTCAGGTGAATTGTTTTATTTATAAATCGTGGTTTCTTTTCAGACGCATTCTTTGGGGTTTGATCTGTGTTCTCGTATCATATCGAGTTCTGACGGCTCATTGATTTCGAACCTGGCGAATGCCTGCTGAAGCTTTGTGAATTTCCGTTAACAAGAGAACATATGAGCTCCACGGAGCTTTTGAACCCTTTAAAGGGATCATCTTCTGAAGTCACAGTCACCTACGTACATATAGGTTTTCATTCCATTACATCAGCTTACGTAAATTACCTTCACGGTTTTAAGACTGGTGCTGAAGCCAGAACGGCAGCACCTAACCGAATGAAGCACGCTCTATAGAACCCCAGGCTAGGTTTAGAATGGTACTTGTGCTATTTTTGCAGTACAGTGCACATTATGCAAAAGTTTATGCAAAATACAATTAGCATTTTCTTTTCACTTATGCAAATTTGCATACAATATTTGTATCACCTGCCACGTTTGCCACAATGCAATGTGCTCCACGTGTGCTGAATGTGAACAACATCCACTGAGATTAACATTTTTACATATTTAATACATATTATATATTGTCTCATTTTATGTCTAAATGATAATTATAATATTTTATCAATTAATTTAAATAAATTAATAGTGCTGTCAAACGTTCAAAATAAAAGTTTTTTTGTTTTTTTTTACATAATATAAGAATCTAGTGTGGATATTAATCATGTATATATAAATACACACACATACATGGATATATTTAATAAATATTTGCATGAATATACAGTATATATATTTATTTAATATTTATATTAGATACGAATATTACATATATATAATACTTGCATATATATATATATATATATATATATTACATTTTTATTTATGATTTAGGTATTTAAATAAATTATAAGTGACAAAATAATAAAATATAATATTATTTATTTTTTAATTATTAATTTTAATAATATTATTTATTTATTTTCATTAGGATTTATTCATTTATTTATTATCCTATTTTAAATGATTACTATTAATATTAATTTATTTCATTTTAAATCAGCATAAATATATTGCTTTTTTTTTGCATAATTGTATTTGTTTAATACAAACATGAGTAAAATATTTATTTTTTATTAATTTTGTTAATTTTATTAATTAATTATTTTTTTGTTTTCTTCAAATTGAATTTCCTACTTTTTTCATTTGATTTTGCTTTAAAATATGACCTGGACAGGTTATTGTGAGATTAACCCATATTCAATGCAGTATGCAGCGGTTCAGAATTTCATTAGAAACAAATCACCTTGTCTTTAAGCTAGTTGAAGTGTCACAACCTTCCTCTATCTCTGTCTGTTTCTATCAGCACCGCTAGGCATCTGAGCGGCTCTGGTGAGTCCGGTGCAGGGTGAGAGGTGAGGATACCTGCTAACCATCTCAGCTTTTCTATAAATGAGATCCCTGCCCTCCATTTTCTACCCAAGGTCCCTGAAATGTGGCCACCGTGAGGCTGGCTGGGAAAAATGGCCACCAGGTTGCCAGTGACGTTCCGTGGGCAAAAGGTTCAATTACTTCAGTTGTCGTAGAGCAATAAATGACAAATTAAGTGGCTGGCACCGGCTACTGCTGTGAGGAGCGCACACTGGAATACTAATGTCTGACTGTGTCTAAAGACGCTGGAGGAGGGAGATAGACAGAGAGAACCTCACTGAAACCTCCACTGATAGACAAAAAAAACATTTCAGCAGTCGAGAACAAACTTTAGGGAGCCATATCGGAGTTTTCCAGTGCTGCCGCAAGAATGATACCGTTTGAGTTTGCGGCACAAATGTTATCAATATTCTTCTCATTGACTTCTAGTCTCACAATTCATACAATAAACAAAGTCTACAATGTGTTTATTCACTAAATGAAGCGATATGTGATCTGGAGCTTATGATTGATGCATCAGGATTTTCCACAAAAGACAAAAAACGTAATATGAGACTATACGAGTTACAATATTGAATTGTGAATGCGAATCTGTTTATGCATGGGCGAGGAGTTAGTTTGACCTAGTAAGCATATTTGTTCCAGTTAATCTCAAAAATCTCTCAACTAAAGAAATGCTCACTGGATTGTAAATAAGGGCATAATAGCATGAGAAAACACAATACTTGTCATTCATTGTCCACTTTTGCTCTTATTTATTTTTGTGCCTTTTCACTGGCTTTTCCATTTCACTGTCTTTGCATTTCCCAAACAAATGCCCCATTACCTCCACAGTGAAAAACTCAGCACTTCAGCTGAAGAAAACAAAAGACGAAATAACCTTGAGATCTCCAACAACAAGTAACAGCCAGAGACTAAAGACATCTGTGACCTTACGTCTTTTGAAATATGAATATTCACTGTGCTTTATTTATTTCACATATGTGTAGTCATATTCATATTTTTACGTCTATACATGGTTACACTTATCAATATGATCCCATTAGTTAACTTATGCTATTTATTAATATTTGTCAACATATATTAACTGTTCATTGTTTAGGAGATCCATTATGTTCTAAAAAAAACATTATGTTTCAAAAGTTAAAGAACGTTTTGTGCAGTGGATGCTCTTCATGCAAACATCAATGCCAATAAAGAGCTTTTATTTTTAAGAGTGTTTGTGGTGCACAAAGCCTTGACTAACATAATAAGTGAACTTAAGCGGGCAAAACCAATGTTAATCAGTAAAAAGGATGGAGTAAATGAAGTGCTTCCTGATGATAGCTTTATGACTGGACTGAAGCGTTAAAAAGTGACTTTTCTCGAAACGCGTTTGCAAAACTTCCATTTAGGATCCCGTCATTTGTTCTCAAGCCAGACAGTAAAATGTATTCTCGGTTCGGCATAGATCACCACAGAGCTTTCTTTCTTTCCACGTTTCTCGTTTTATAATGAGTTTCCTGAGGAAGTGCTGGCGTGCATATCCTGGCACCGCGATTCCTTATGAGAGCCGAGGCATATCATTGATTGACTGTCAACAGACAGCCGCTCCTGCACCCCTTAAGTCATCGTCGCATCAATGAATCAATGTTTTACCTAAGTGAATGCTGGAACATTACCTGCAGGTCAAAGACCTCATAAATAGCCTAGTTATGTACAAGGGGAATAATCACTTTACTGTTTGCCTCTAGACATCATGTTTTTTACTGTTTTGTGTTGAGTTACCTAAAAGCATCACGTGGCTTATTAGTGCTGAGTAAAAAAAAAAAAAAATAATAAATTAGTTTAAAATAAAATAAGGGAGGCAATGTCTCCTCAAAAAAAAAAAAAAAACTGGATGAGAAAATATTTCATGTTACAAAAATAAAACTTTTACAAAATGTGACTTTAAAGTAATAGTTCACCCAAAAATGAAAATTAGCCCATGATGTACTCTCCCTCAAGCCATCCTAGGTGTATATGACTATCTTCTTTCAGACGAACACAAGTTTTATAAAAAAAATAAAAATATCCAGACTTTTCCAAGCGTTATAATGGTAGAGAATGGAGCTTCTGACTTTGAAATCCAAAAAAGCACATCCATCCATCATAAAAAAATATCCACACGGCTCCAGGGGGTTAATAAAGGCCTTCTGAAGCGATGGGTTTTCAAAATCTTCCGGCAGACGGCCTACGCAAATCAAGTAACGGTGGAAGCATGACCTCTGACCTGACGCAATGATGAACGTGGAAGAGCAGAGGAATCAGATATTATACAATCAGATATTAAAAATATCCAAGCTTTATAATTTTAGTGAAGGATTTTGAAGCCCAAAAAGCACATCCATCCATCATAAAAGTAATCCATACGACTCCATGTGGTTAATAAAGGCCTTCTGAAGCAAAGTGATGGGATTTTTTTAGGAAAAATACCCATATATAAAAATTTATAAACTAAAATAACTAGCTTCCGGCAGACGACCGTTCGCATACTGTGAAAAAGAGCAACCCCTGACGCGTATCGTAAGCTTAGACACCTCTTGCGGTTCAAACAAATAGGGCTGTGTAAAAAACTCAAGCTCTTCTTCTCTTATATCGAAACCCTCCAACATTTCTCTTTAAAAAAAATCTCGTTTTAGACTTCTAATATGTGACCGCTGTTTTGTTTTGCTCTATCCTCCGCACTTCTGTGTTCGTCATTACGTCATGCGTCGGGTCAGAGGTCACTCTTTTAGTTTATAAAGATTTAAATATGGATATTTCTCTCACAAAAACCCATCGCTTCACTACAGAAGGCCACCTGGAGCTCTTTTATGATGGATGGATGCACTTCAAAGTTCACTAACATTATAAAGCTTGGAAGAGTCGGATATTTTTTTTTTATATAAGAAGATAGTCATATACACCTAGGATGGCTTGAGGGAGAGTAAATCATGGGATAATTTTCATTTTTGGGTGAACTATCCCTTTAAAAAGGGTAAAAGTCACTCGTTTTTCTAAAGTAACTCTGTCCAACAGTGACACCCTCAGGTGAAGTTACAGAAGGAGGCTTGCCTCCCCTGAGACCATTGACTTTAAACAGACCCCTTAAAGCATGCAGTGGGTTTAGTGGGGGGTAATTGAGAATGAATGGGGGAAAGTCACATGATAAGAAGCGATGTCTTCACTGCACTATGACTGGATGTGATTGGTTATGATTGGAAATGATTGGTTTGTGCGATTAATCACCTCTTGATTTCATAAACTTTTGCTGAACATTAGAAAAAAATAATATATATGTGTATATATATATATATATATATATATATATATATATATATATATATATTAAATTGTTACTGCCTTTAGTTATTATTTTGGAATAAATGTAGACATGCGTAGAAACACTTACTTTATAAAAATGTATAAATTAATAAAAATTATAAAAATGTATACTTAGTTAATAAATAGAACATTAAGTAGTGTAAAAATACAAATCTCTCCCTCTCTGTATATATATATATATATATATATATATATATATATATATATATGCACATGGGGTCACATGCATGCTTGAATAGCCATGGCATTTTTGGTTGCAAGGTGATTTATTTACTACCCATAATCAAGAGGTTATGTTTTTACAGGTGTCACCTTGTATAAGCCACCAAGTGACACTGGTTCCCTCTCACAATAGTTAGTTGCATGATGCTCCTGCTAGCAACCCAGATCACCTTAGCAACTGCATAGCAACGGTCTTGTTTCACCTCAGCAAAGAGCACTGTTATTTTATTTAGAACCATTCAGTAGCTTTAACGTCTCATTCTGTAAGAGCTGATTTAAAATTTGGAAAAGTTGGAAGTGTAATTATATCACCACTTTTCCAAGTAACTAGAGTGATGTCTTGAGGATGACATTTGTCTTCTGTATCTGCTTAAGAGCTGCCAGCGCTAATTATGACAAGAGGCGTCTTCTCAAACCATTATTCTCTGTCTGTAACGAGATTTTAAAGCCGATTTCCAATTCAGCAGGAACTCGAGCCTTTAAAATTACACCGTCAGAGAAAAAAACTCATCAGTGTTCTGCAATGCTGTTATTCTACCTTCACAGATTCATAAACAGTGTCTTGAAAATCACAAGTGATTGGAAACCAGTGCCCGTGGTGCTTCTGTTTGAGGGATCAATCCCTGAGATTGATAGTATGGAGGACACATTAATCATATGCACTGTAGGACCCCTGCTCAATGATAAATAAACCCCACACCCAGCTATCAATCTGCTTACCCTAGCTGTAAATGCTAGTAGGTGGACATGGGCCAAGGAATACAGCATTTACATAGAAATACATTTACAAAGGCAAAAACGCACTTGCATTCTGAGTTATCAGATCTATGTCTCAAATTTACACCACCATTCAAAGTATTTTTTTAAAAACTTTAATACTGTTATTCAACAACGATGCATTCATCAAAAAAGTGCCAGTATAGACGTTTACAATGTTACAAAAGACTTCTATTTCAAATAAGTGCTGTTCTTTTGGCATCTCCATTCATCAAAGTATCCTGGAAAAAAATAAACTGTTTCCACAAAAAAACTATGAAGCAGCACATATTTTCTTGAGAAGCAAATCATCATATTAGAACGATTTCTGAAGGATCGTGTGACACTGAAGACTGGAGTAATGATGCTGAAAATTCAGCTTTGATCACTGGATATCAATTACATTTTACAGTATGTTCAAATAGAAAACAGCGATTTAAAGGCGTAATAATATTTCTCATTTTTACTGTATTTTTGAGCAATTAAATACAGAGACTTCTTTCAAAAACATTTAAAACAACCCAACCCAAAACTTTTGAGCAGCACTGCGTCATTCCCACAGTTATCCGATCACTAAAAAGACACATGAAGTGACCAAGCGTGATCATCCATCCCTCAAAAAAAAGATAGAAATGCATAACCATCTAATCCAGCGACGTTAGCCGGAACTATCGTGTTGAGAGTGATGGAGAACAATGCACAACCAGCTGTCTGTAGCTAAGGCCTCGTAATCAATTTTGGCTCCGAGGGAGAAGTGCGTATGTCTAGTGATAGAGCGAAGGAGATGGTCCTAAGAGAGCTTCTGGCAAAGCTGATCCTCACTGAAGACGTCCCATCCCTCACCTCTGATAGAAACGGCTTTAACACGCTGTAGAACCAGCGCCTGTGGGATTCTCCTGTCACGGCTGGTTTTGATGAATTTTTCAGCCTTTTCTTCTATCTCGCCATCGACTGTCATTTATTAACAAGTCCCCGAGGTTAAGTGCTGTTGTTGATTGTTTTTTCGGAGCTGTGTTTTTGCAGTTTGTTCTATAGACATTGATCGCTTTGGAGCTCATCCTCATCCGTGTTTGGGTGAGAATTATTGAAATGCTGTTAATCTGAGCCACATTGGGTATGTTTTCATGACATAAAATCATACTTTTGTGCCTTTTTTTTTTATTTGTCTGCTAATTAATTGGATTTTATCACATTTGCTCTCAATGCATCTAGGAACATGTGTTTGTACGTGATGCTGCAAGCTAGATAAGCTATATTTACCCCATCCATATGTTGAATGCATATGTTGGATATTGTTAGATGTATATTCTTCAAAAATTGTTTGTTTTTTTTAATGAAATTGCTACTTTTATGGAGCAACGATGCATTTAAATGATATAATATAATATATATAATATAATAATATATACATATTTTAATATATTTATTAAATATATTTTTATATATATTTTTAGTGATCACAAAAAATTAAGCAGCACAACTGTTTTCAACACTCATAATGGAGCAGCAAATCAGCATATATTGTATATTATACATTATAATTATTGTTTTTACTGTACTTTTGATCAAATAATTGCATATTATATATATATATATATATATATATAGGTTGAACTAGATGTATATTCTTATATTAAATCTTATATTCTTATATTAAATGTTGTCAGTGAAAACATTTGAATTTAGCTGTGCTGTGTGAGTGTTGAATCAGGCTTTCTTGCATTATAGACACCAGCTGACCATATGGGCATTTGGGCACATGCCCAAGGGCACCACCACTTCCAGGGGTCATCATGCATGACTGTAGAAATGTTTGCAAACAGCAAGAGATGCGGCCAAAGACATTGTCGCTTTGTCACACGGCCGTGGAGTTATAAGGACCTGCAACAACACCCACTGTGCGTGCATCAGCTAAACCGTCATGAGCCCCTGTTTGCATGGCTGTTTAACTGTCCACAAATTCCCCATCATAATTGGAAAATACAAACGTGTGCGTGTGCGTGTGCGAGCCTAACCTCGGGTCACTCCAACAGGACTGTCACTTTAATATGTTTACTATAAATGGCTTTGTATACAAGCATCTGTTAAATGACAGCTTGCTATTTACTTTCTTTGTAAATCTGAGCATAAACATATTTAACAGCGCTCATATGTAATTAGATATATGGACAACAGATGGTAAAGCCTTTTTGACCAACATACGGAAAACAGGGGTATTAATACTCCAATTTAGATTATATTTTACTATAAAAACTAAGGGTGAAAGCAAATCGCTCGCATGATCAGAATGTATACATTTATTAATTTAGCAGATGCTTTTATCCAAGGGGATTTACAAATGAGTAATACAACAAACAGTTCATCCCAAGGAGGCAGAAATGCTTAAATGCAAAGTTCCAAAACTGAAAATAGTCTAAAACATAGAGGATTAAAACTAATGGGGACCTATTATGCCCTTTTCACAACATGTAATATCAATCTCTGGTGTGTCCAGAATGTGTGAAGTTTCAGCTCAATATCATTTATTATAGCTTGTCAAATTTGCCCCTATTTGGGTGTGAGCAAAAACAAATTTGTGTGTGTGTCCCTTTAAATGCAAATGAGCTGCTGCTCCCACCCCCCTTTCCAGAAGAGGGCGGAGCTTTAACAGCTCAACAACAACAAAGCTGGAGAATCTCACGCAGACAAAATGAGGTTCATCCTTACATTGTTCAAACCGGAGTCGACACTGATGGAGAGACTCAGGAAGAAGTTCCAACGTTTAGACGTTTCTGAACGGTTAGTGGATAAATTTATGCAGTTGTGTAGTTTAATGTGCCGTCATGTTCATCTTTTGTTAAAAAGAGCCATACGCACCAGGCTAACGTTTATCAAATGCTGTATAAATATTTTATTTACACATCTGTAAAAGCACACACAAATAACGTCTGCTAAATGAACAGATATGTTCATTTATAAATAAACATTTGATGCCTTGCTAATTTGCAGAGTACATAGCTTGAATCATCTATTGTAAGTAATATCCAATTTAAAATGTATATGTTTATGATACTTAAAGTCTAATCATTCATTTGCAATAAAACCATTTGAAGTCCGTTTGGAACACACTTGGTGATGCAGGATATTTCCCTGTCAAGGCTCTTATAGATTACTGTTATTCACCGCACTATACAGCATTTCAATCACACCATAGTATTACCTTGTCTTTTCCATTGTATATACGTAATACAAGTGTTTTTGTATGGGAAATATACCGGAATTACTATGCAAAACTTGACACACCACTATTATTATCGTGAAATCAGTGTGTTCCCGAGCTCTGTTTCTCAGGCAGGCTGGAAAAGCAGCTCCGTTCTGTCGTCCAGAGGGAGATGCCCCGAGCACACAATCAATTTCACCTCCTCCTTCATTTGGACGGCTTTGTGTGTGATTTCGGACTGTTAGATTATTTCCCGTGTCCCACGAAGCAGACCCGTGGCAAGGGCAAACAGGCGGCTCATATTACGCAAATAACATCTTCACCCTTTCTTTTCCGTGGCTGGGTCCAGATGGGATGATTTTTCTGCCTCTTTGCTTTTCTGGGGCGTGATTGGGTTAATGCATTAGCTGTTTAAGAGCGTTATTAGACTGGTTATAGACCTGGAAAGTGTTGAAGAGCTTTTTAAATTCCATAATTTAGTCAGACGCGACTCAGCAGTTAATGCGTATGGAAATGAAACGTGGACCACTGTATGACTTTTTATATTCAGAGAATTAATGTAATCCATCAGTAAATATCATGTAAATATGAATCAAAAGCCACCGTGGAGATGTGGGTGGCTCTTATAGTCCTTGTTCCAGTAGTAATTTACATACAGTACGTCTTCCTTATTTTACCTTTTTATAAGAATGAATTCATTTTCCAGTCCAGTGAGATTCATTCAGGTTCTTTGAGTTATATTTTTAGGATGTCAGCCAGGCTTTATGATGTTCTCTTATTACATGTAGTATATTGTTGTTTAAGTACTACTTTTACGTCACTCTTAGAAAAAAAAAAGATTCTCTATAGAAGCTTGAAGAGTTTCGTCACAGAACCTTTTTAGGAGTTCCATTTGTGCATTTAGTTTTATTTCATTCATTTTGTTTTAAATCATTTTTGTTTTAATTATATTTTACAAATTAAACAGCACATAAACATACTTTATCAGTAGGAAAAACGTGAATTTAAGACATTTCTCTTTATATAGAATCATTTTGGCATAAAGCGTTCTTTAAAATGAACCTGAAAATGAAAATTACTTTCTATATTTTGAATTTTATTTTTATATTTTCAATTTTTTATTTATTTATTTATTTATTTATTTGTCATTTTATGTGTGTATTTTTGTCATTTTTAATACAATTTTTTTAATAATCCTGTTTTTTTATTTCAGTTTTACTTTTAGCTTTTATTTATATTTAATAAGTAATTGTAGTGTCTCAAATTAAACTTACTTCTATTTGTTGCCAAGTTTTGTTTTAGTTTTAGTTTATTTTTATTTATTTATTTATTTATTTGTCATTTTATGTGTGTATTTTTGTCATTTTTAATATTGTTTTTTTTAATAATCCTGTTTTTTTATTTCAGTTTTACTTTTAGCTTTTATTTATATTTAATAAGTAATTGTAGTGTCTCAAATTAAACTTATTTCTATTAGTTGCCAAGTTTTCTTTTAGTTGTAGTTAATGAACCCCATATAGTATCATTATTACTATCGCTCATAATTGGGTTAGTGATTTGAATAAACTTTGTTTATGCACCTGTAATTCATCCAGCAACATTTATACTGTTGAGCATGAATGATAACTCGATTGTATTATAATTATATTATAGAGTTTGGGCTTTTTCCCCATCTGACACATGCAAAAAATCGAGCTCGTGTTTAACATCTTAATTCTGTTGTCTTTCTAAACTAATCTCAAAGATCCCACTAAACCTTAATAAACTGGTTGATACGTTATAAATCTCATTTAAATTCTGAAGCGGTCTTATAAAGCGCCCGTCCTCAGAGTCGCTGGATTGTTCAACGTCCAAAATTTACCACTTACAGCATTTTTAAGCTTTCTTTACGAGTTTGTAAAGCCCTTGACAAATCCTGCTTTTACAAATTCAGATGTGTCCTCTTAAAATGAATTTAAAACCCTATAAAGCCTCTGCCACATAAATCCCAAGCTGAAATTCATTTAAGATATGATTAAAGATGTGACATGCTCTCTAACTCATGTTTTATGTTTGTTGTTCACCCTCAAAGGTCAGGTCTTAATGACATTGAGTGCTGCCCGCGGGTTACCGGTCAAGATTTGAGTGTTTGTCGTCGCGTTTATGGGCGAAGGAGCACCTGGAAACTCACGGCGGCCTCTCGTTTCCTGCAACGGACGAGAGAAATCTCTTATAAACGCTATTTATGACCACTGGAGAGGGAACGAAAGAAGAAAGATGACATTCGGGATAGTGTTTAATCAGCCAAAGAAACAGCGCAGGGTAATTTGTTTTCACAGAGGAAAAGAGTCATCGATTATTCTGACGCTCTTTTCCCATCAAGTCTTCTCGTCTTGAGCTTGTTAAGGGCACGGTTATATTTTATGTGCACGCGCTTAATATATCCCGCAGACTTATTAAAGCTACTCGACAGTCATTCAGAAATCATCCATTAGACATCTGCTATGGGCTAAACGGTCTGTGTAATCTTTGCTCGGTTTTTGCCGAGTGTCATTAAGTACTAATCAAAGCGTGCGATGGCGATAGCGATGATATGTGCGACCAACAATGCCACTGGTGCTTCTGATAAATGTGCGTGTGTGTTTACTTCCCAGCAGTGCAGGCGCTCGATCGGAGCCAGATTCCAAGTAATCAAACTGTCGTCATACTTTACGCCACGGTTAACCCTTTATAATGGACCCATAATCCCGCTCCAAAAACCCATTTCGAGTTTTCCGCTTAGTGTAAATCTTCAAAGCGTAAAACACACACAGCAGCGGTGCTGGAAAACTGGAGCAAAGTTGCATATTCAGCACCTTTCGACACTGAAAAAAACAATTAAACGTGATTTGTCTTCACGGTTAACATCGGTTCGACTGAAGGCGGTCAGTTGGAGAGATGGTCAGACGTGAGCTTGCTGTTGGTGCTGTGCCCGAGTGATTTAGGGATGTGTAATATTTCATAGTGGTCCACTCCAAAGCTTCATGTATGATTCAGGATTTTGTGGCATTTGGATTGAAATATTTAAGAGTGAGATGTAAACATCAAGGGCTTGAAAAACACGAGTGCGGGGGATATGAGTCTGAGAAGAATACTGCAGTAATGTAATATGAAGAGGAGAACTGTTGAGCAATGCAATTATTTAAAGGCGAGAACTCATGGTTACACTTGCACCTGCATATGTACACTATTTAAAGGCGCAGTAAGCTATTTCTGAGAAACCCTGTTGATTTTGAAATCACCGAAACAAACACACCCCTACCCAAAAGGATCTTTAAATGACGCAAGAACCTGTAACTTAGTTTTATTGCATAATCTGTGTCTAGTTAAGCTGAGTGTCACTTTTCTTCATCATTTTTGAAGTCAAATTCATTCATTCATTTTTGAGTCAACTAGTGATATATGCTGTGTGTATATATAGATATACAATGAAGGGCGGATGACATCCAAATGCAGGCTTTATTCAAAAGCAGGGTGGTCAAACACATAATGGTCAGAATCCGGCAAACAGGAATGGTAGAGACAGGACAAAGACGAGGTGATTTAACAGGCACAGATCAGGACAGGCAGATATCAATCATAAACGTAATCCAGGCAAACGGGTCAGTAAGGCAGGCAGCAAGGGTCATAAACGATAATTCCAACAAGGTAATAACAGGAAGGCAGACACAGGGAAATAACGCTCAGTAATGCACCGGATGGGAAACAAGACTTCGCCAATAACATCAGTCTGAGAGTCTCTTTAATAGTCCAATAGATCGTTTGCAGGTGGTGCTGCAATCAGCGCAGAGGTACGGGGCTTATGGGAAATGTAGTGAAGTTGCTGTGTGGTGTGTGTGTAAATACTCTGGTGAGGGTGCCCTCTGCTGGTTGTCACAGGCTGATAATCCTGACAATATGTATGTGTGTGTGTGTATTTATATTGCAAAGTTCACCAAGTTGTGATATAAGCAGCTCTACAGAAGCCAATAGTGTCAGTTCAGTGTTGCATCAATTATGAAACAATTTTGATTGATCTATAAAGCAGCTGTAATGAAGACTATTGTCATTATTCAGCTCAATTTTGTTCAAAGTTCTGTCATGAAACTCTAGATGGCGAAGGTCCTTAACTCAGTCTGCTTGCAAACACCACATTCCTGGATATTTTGTATCTCTCCTTTGTCTGATACACCCATTTCAGGTCTTGGAGTCTTTACTAATGAGCTGATGATCTGAATCAGGTGTGTTTGATCAAGGAGACATGGAAGACATGCAGTGTTGGGAGGTCTCCAGGAATGTGGTTGGGAACTCCTGTTATAAGGCATAGCTGATTGGTTCCTATTGTATCAGTAGCCAATGAGCTCGCTGCTCAACCTGCAAATACTTGGTCAGCATTTGTTGTAGCAGTTGCAGCGCGCTTTCAGAAACCCTCCACCTTCCCCAGCTCCACCTGTATAGATCTGCGACGGGTAATTTTCGTATGCTGTATTGCACTGCAGTAGCATGCTTTTCTTGTTCACAGCAATAAGCAATATCAGCAGCAGCATAGCAGATCTATTCTGCCAAGACCAAACATATCATCGTTTTCATATCCATTACCATCCCAAACACTCCGAGAGTTGTCATGACAGAAGTTTTGTTCTCATACAATAGTGCAGTCCATATAATTGTTGGGGCCACTGTACCACGTTTATCCAAAAATAATTGCTCTGGCGTCATCTTTAATGATTCATTGGTTACAATATTTTTGGATGATGAAGCACAGGTTCAGAATCCGTAATTCCCAGATCATGTGTAGTAAAAAAAAAGTCCTAAATCCAAAACTCATAACTGAGATTACACTGCAATAAGGCACACATGGTGTAGGTTCACCTCAATCAATTCAGAGTAAGACTGAAATAGTATGTTCTTGTTTTTTTCTTTGTTTTATATTGACATACACTGTACAAATGATATTTACAGTGCATGTCAATTTTATAATTTGACCGTTTTTGTTCCTTCAGAAGGTTTTGGAGCAGCAGTGGCAGTTTCTGCGAGCACTGATCACAGAGATTAATCAAACCATTAGGTTCTTTGCTAGGCTGAGTCACCTTTTCACATACAGATCAGCAAAGGATTCTGAATGCCTTGTTTCGTAACAGATGGTGAACCAACAGCTAGACACCCTTTAGACAATCGAGGAAAAACCAAAGCCTCCTGTCCCCATGGATATTGGCATAGGAAGCCGCAGAGCTCATAGTAACAGCGGTGAGTTAGCCAGCAGCCAGGTACGCTGTAGACAAATAAGGAATCAAAGCCAAGTCTCCCGTCTCGGCTACTGCCGAGCTCAGAAGATAACTAGCAGAAAGCAACAGCAAAGTCCTTCTCTGTGGAGAATTCTCACATTGCACCAGCCAGCGAGGATATCAGTTTGCACAAAGTCATACGGAAGCACACAGAACAGTCTGAAAGTAACAACGCTGTCAGCGACCCACCCTAAACTTCAGAATTGCTTTCAAAAATGTATTATGGTAAACACCGCTTCCACCAGTATTCTATAGTTACCATAGAAACTGTGCTGACTTTAGCCACCATTGTCATTGAAAAAAAAATAATAACGTTTGAAGGATTCTTTGATTAATGTTGTACTGTATGGAAGATCTAAAATGCAGTGGATTTTTTTTGTTTCTTGTTTTTTTGTGATAAAATGGTCTTTTTCTTGTTATTTATACTTTTTCTTGATAAATTAAAAGTCCCTGTCACATTTACAAAGCATTTCATTGTAAAAGTTTAATCAATAATCATATAATCAATAATCATTTAATCAATGATAGATAGATAGATAGATAGATAGATAGATAGATAGATAGATAGATAGATAGATAGATAGATAGATAGATAGATAGATAGATAGATAGATAGATAGATAGATAAAAACACAGACAGAGAGAAATAGACGGATGGACGGATAGATAGACACACAGACAATAAGATAGATAGATAGATAGATAGATAGATAGATAGATAGATAGATAGATAGATAGATAGATAGATAGATAGATAGATAGATAGATAGATAGATAGATAGATAGATAGATAGATAGATAGATAGATAGATAGATAGATAGATAGATAGATAGATAGATAGATAGATAGATAGATAGATAGATAGATAGATAGATAGATAGATAGATAGATAGATAGATAGATAGATAGATAGATAGATAGATAGATAGATAGATAGATAGATAGATAGATAGATAGATAGATAGATAGATAGATAGATAGATAGATAGATAGATAGATAGATAGATAGATAGATAGATAGATAGATAGATAGATAGATAGATAGATAGATAGATAGATAGATAGATAGATAGATAGATAGATAGATAGATAGATAGATAGATAGATAGATAGATAGATAGATAGATAGATAGATAGATAGATAGATAGATAGATAGATAGATAGATAGATAGATAGATAGATAGATAGATAGATAGATAGATAGATAGATAGATAGATAGATAGATAGATAGATAGATAGATAGATAGATAGATAGATAGATAGATAGATAGATAGATAGATAGATAGATAGATAGATAGATAGATAGATAGATAGATAGATAGATAGATAGATAGATAGATAGATAGATAGATAGATAGATAGATAGATAGATAGATAGATAGATAGATAGATAGATAGATAGATAGATAGATAGATAGATAGATAGATAGATAGATAGATAGATAGATAGATAGATAGATAGATAGATAGATAGATAGATAGATAGATAGATAGATAGATAGATAGATAGATAGATAGATAGATAGATAGATAGATAGATAGATAGATAGATAGATAGATAGATAGATAGATAGATAGATAGATAGATAGATAGATAGATAGATAGATAGATAGATAGATAGATAGATAGATAGATAGATAGATAGATAGATAGATAGATAGATAGATAGATAGATAGATAGATAGATAGATAGATAGATAGATAGATAGATAGATAGATAGATAGATAGATAGATAGATAGATAGATAGATAGATAGATAGATAGATAGATAGATAGATAGATAGATAGATAGATAGATAGATAGATAGATAGATAGATAGATAGATAGATAGATAGATAGATAGATAGATAGATAGATAGATAGATAGATAGATAGATAGATAGATAGATAGATAGATAGATAGATAGATAGATAGATAGATAGATAGATAGATAGATAGATAGATAGATAGATAGATAGATAGATAGATAGATAGATAGATAGATAGATAGATAGATAGATAGATAGATAGATAGATAGATAGATAGATAGATAGATAGATAGATAGATAGATAGATAGATAGATAGATAGATAGATAGATAGATAGATAGATAGATAGATAGATAGATAGATAGATAGATAGATAGATAGATAGATAGATAGATAGATAGATAGATAGATAGATAGATAGATAGATAGATAGATAGATAGATAGATAGATAGATAGATAGATAGATAGATAGATAGATAGATAGATAGATAGATAGATAGATAGATAGATAGATAGATAGATAGATAGATATCCTGCACGCACATAGTGGTGGCAGAAAATTAGCGGTAACAATTGGTGAAAAATGGCCAAAATTCACAGAATAAGAGAAAAACGTTTAGTTGTGCGTTTGGATGTCACAATCAGAATGCAAAAAATATACTCTTCATTTTTATTGAAAACTGTCATTGAAGACGTCTCTTGAAGCTCAACACAGACGTTTATGTAGCAGGTCACAGACTGGACTGACGAAACCTGCAATGATTAGTCTACTATTAAAGCATGAATTTGATGTAAACAGTAAGTCTACATAATATATATGCAGTTCATAGAGGACATTTTACTTACATAACTTTTAAACGTAACATTTTTCTCACAATTCTGAGCTTTTTCTTGTTTATATCTTCCAGTTTATAACTCAAAAGAGTTATATACCACAATTCTGAGGGGAAAAAAAGTGAGATGTAAACTCGAAATGAACTTTTTTATTCTTTTATTGCATGGTTTCCACAGACTGCTACTGCAGAATTGTCATTTTCTGTCACCAGATATGCTCCGCCCACAAAAAAACATCATCACTGTTTGAAAACACAAAATAGGTCTGTACAGTATGTAATTGTAAAAGTATAAATGTCATTAATGACAAAAACTCTGGAGGACACATACACAACTTAACATTGACAAAATTTTTTTTTTTTTATGTCAAGATCATGAGGAAATTTAGTTGCTAAAGCTGCGCTTGCATGGACCCTTTTAATCCGTTTGTAATGGGACTAGTAGAACAGTCGCATGTCACCACCAAATTCAATAGTCAGAAGTGGTTTAAACCTCATCTAATCCTTTCGAGAGGACATGTAAACACTTGATCGGATTGAAGACCGAAAGTTTAAAGTTCTGTGCGTGTGCAGTGAATGGTGTAATGACGTATAACACGAGGAACAAGTTGTTGTTGAATACGGTGTAATAAATGACAGTTGTGTCATTTTAAAATTCTCATTCCACTCATCATCTGTGAAGAGGAGCAGGACAATGTCGTCTCAGCAGTGCTTTGATTTGGACTCTCATCCACCGATGCCTTGATTTAAGAGGTGTTTTTACTCCTTGATTAATACAAGCGGCACGAAACAAAACTTCATGTGCTCATGCCCTCCTAATCAGGACCCGGAATAGATAAATATTAAAGGGTTAGTTCACCCAAAAATTTGCTCACCCTCAAGCTGTTCCAAACCTGTTTGGATTTCTTTCTTCTTTCTTCAACTACAGCTGGTCCAAAAAGCAGCTGCTAGAGTCCTTACTAGAACCGCGAAGTATGACCATATTAGCCCGGTTCTGTCAAAACTGCACTGGCTCCCTATTAAACATCGTATAGATTTTAAAATCTTCCTAATTACTTACAAAGCACTAAATGGCTTATCTCCCCAGTACCTGAGTGAGCTCTTAATGCATTATAGTCCTTCGCGTCTATTACGATCTCAGAATTCTGGCCAGTTGTTAATACCGAGAACATCAAAATCAACCGCAGGCGGTAGATCCTTTTCCTATTTGGCACCTAAACTCTGGAACGATCTTCCTAGTATTATTCGGGAAGCAGACACACTCTGTTTAAATCTAGTCTAAAAACGCATCTCTTTAATCTGGCATACACATGACTCATTATCAATTTTTATCTTTATATCCGTTAAAGGATTGTTAGGCTGCAGAGATCAGGTCAGCCGGAACCGGGAACACTTCCTATAACACCGGATGTACTCGTTACATCAGAAGAAGAATGGCGTCTACGCTAATTTTTGTTTCTCTGCTTATCCCGAGGTTTACTAATTAATGTGATTGGCTGGATCCGGGCCGTGTCCGGATCGGATGGGGAACCTGCGCCTGTGTGCGGCAGCAGCGTGGCCATGGGGTGTCGGCTGTGTGAACTATATCTCATCCCTTGTGAGGGCCTTACCGACTCATCAGCCAGTGGGACAGATCCCCAGCAAACCGTCCCATACCGGCGTGATCAAAAAGATCTTAAACTAGATGGAACTGGATTAAATATTTTGACTGTTGCGATCCCAAATGGGACTCATGCCTGAGTATCGGGCAAGTGTTCACTGTTGGCCAGAGGAGAACTGGCCCCCCGACTAAGCCTGGTTTCTCCCAAGGTTTTTTTCTCCATTTTGTTGGAGTTTTGGTTCTTGCCGCTGTTGCCTTTGGCTTGCTTAAGTTGGGAACACTTGCTTGATATTCAGCAGTGTTTTTAGTATGGTGCCGTTGTATGCGAACTGAGCCGAGCCGGACGATTACGTCACTGTTTTCTCCAGTGCTGATATACATAAATTAACTAGACTAATATCTTTGGAATGGAATGAATCAATAATATATAGAATAAGCTGGACAATGACACCATTTTCTTTGGGAGCTGCTGTGCAGCCAAAAATTATTTGCCAATTATTAATGTAAAGCTGCTTTGACACAATTTGCATTGTAAAAAGCGCTATATAAATAAAGGTGACTTGACTTCTACTGAATACAAAAGAAGATATTTTGAAGAATATGAGTAACCAAACAGTTGATGGTCCCCTTTGACTTCCAAAGTATTTCTTTTTCCATACTATGGAAGTCAATGGGCCCTATCAACTGTTTGGTTTCTGATTTTTGGGTGAACTATCCCATTAAGTCTGCCTGTTTAAAACAAAGAAAAGAAGAGATGGCTGGATGATGCAGGAAAAAAAAAAAGCGTGCACATCAACCTGATCACTTTATGTAGCGATCATGTAAACACTATATTCAGATTCATCAATCGGAATGATTTCAGTCTGATTAAAACAAAAAGCCTCCATGTAAATGCAGCTAATGTTACTATGAGACAAAGAAAATAATCCACATTATTTTATGGCTTCCATAATTAACAGCAACTGTAGTAAAAAATCATATTTGACAAAAATGTGTGCTAGGAATTATTGAAGTTTCTTTCTGAGATTTATCATGTGGATTTTTTGGATTGAATACTTTTTTAAGCTGAATTTCATGAATCATGTTGGAGCTTTCGGTTTGGTTTAAGTTTTAGTGCTCTTTACTGAAGAATTTATTGACAACTCTTCAGAGAAAACGAACGGTAAGAATACTTCGGGAGGCAAGGCCGCTGCTGCGTTCCCTTGCAGTGAAGACTTCAGAACCGAGACTTTCTGTATCTGTTCTCACCTACACCTTCTCTCTGCCATTTTTGTGCTTTCAGCCATGTCCTCTTCTGATGTCATCTTATGTAATTTCTTATATAACAAATCCTCCGCTTCTCCCCCATCCCTCAATCCCATTTCTGACAGTGTAATTCTGCTCCTGCTGCCTCCGATTTGGATGTAATTGTTTCAATCACAATGTATGAATAATTTATTCTCCAGAAAATTATGAATTCATCAGGGAGAACTTTGATTTCCCCAAGCCAAATCCCCACTACTACCACATCTCTCTCTCTCTCTCTCTCTCTCTCTCTCTCTCTCGTTCTGTCTGTCTCCTTCTCCAAACACCTGCCCTTCCTTTCCCATCGTTTTACGCCAGCGGACACATCTGACACTGATATGCATGACTGCAGGTAGTATTTCAGTTCAGGTACATGGGGGGAATTTGGAAATCCAGATGTTTAGTGGTCATTTGTCAAAAAGTTGACATGACTCACATGACTGGCTCCTAGTTAAAGAGATAGTTCACCCAAAAAATGAAAATTCTGGCATCATTTACTCACCCTCATGTCTTTCCAAATATGAATGTCTTTCTTTCGTCTATGGAACTGCTCTTTTCCACACAATGACAGTTGAATGTGTTTTTTGCCAAACATAACAGTCGTCCATATAACTTGTGCACTGAATTTCAATGCATTTTTGTGAGGAAAAGTACTTTTTCACTTATAATGTGCATTAGAGCTCAGAAACTTCTCATATTGTGTTTAATGAGAACAACACGAGGGTATGTAAATGAAGACAACTTTCATTTTTGGGGTGAAATATTCCTTTGAAACAGTAAAAGGATACATTTGAACATTATGGCCCAGTTTCACAGACGAGGCTTAGACTAAGCCAGGATTAGTTCCATTAGGACAGTTAAGTAGCTTTCATGAACGTGCCTTAGAAAAAAGGTTTCATTTTAAGATATTCAGTTAAAACAACTCAAACTTGCTTTAGTCTGGGACTAGACTCAAGCCTCGTCTGTGAAGCTGGAGTCTGATGAATATGTAAAGTAGGATGAGCACCAAAGTTTAGGTTGTATCAAGGAAAACATCTGTGAAAGAGGAAGGTGTTGTTTGCCAAGCTCCAAAAGGACAAAAAAAAGTACCATGATTTGTGCTCTGAATTTCAAGTCATATGATAGCTTTATGTGAAGAAAAAGCCCTAATTTAAAGGATTGGTTCACTTCAGAATTAAAATTTCCTGATCACTTTCTCATGCCATGTCATCCAAGATGTTTATGTCTGTCTTTCTTCAGGTTTATGAGGACAACATTCCAGGATTTGTCTCCATATAGTGGACTTCAGCAGTTACCAACGGGTTGAAGGTCCAAATTGCAGCTTCAAAGGCTCTTCGTGATCCCAGAAGAGGCGTTTTATCTAGTGAAATGATCGGTCATTTTAAATAAAATAAAATTATACACTTTTTAACCTCAAATGCTCGTCTTGCGCTGCTCTGCAATGTTGTCTCACGTTGGAAATGTCTCGCGTGACGTAGGAGAAAGTACCAATCCAGTATCTGCAAAGCGAATGTCCAAAGACTAAGTCAACTGGCCTTTACAAAAAAAGGTAAAACAACGATTTTGAAGTTGGAGGTGAAAGTTTTTCGCCACAGTACTTCCACCTGCACGTGACCTTTGATTGTGGTGCATCGCCGAGCTCGACGAGCATTTGTGGTTAAAAAGTATACACATTTTAATATTTTTTTTACAAAATGCCAAATTGTTTCTCAAGATAAGACTCTTATTCCTGATCTGGGATCATGTCGAGCTCTTTGAAGCTGCACTGAATCTGAACCTTCAACCCGTTGGTAACCAGGGCTGGGTATGTTACTTTTAAAATGTATTTCACTACAGATTACAAAATACATGCTTTAAAAAGTAATTTGTAACGTATTTCGTTACATTACTCAAGTTTAGTAATTTAATCTAAATACTTTAGAATACTTTGGAATAATAATAAGTGTGAAACAAACACAAAAAAGGTAATTGCCAATTTTTATCTCACAATTCTGACTTCTTTTCCCTCAGAATTGTGCGATATAAAGTTGCAATTGTGAGTTATAAAGTCAGAATTATGAGATATAAACTGAAAATATTGAGAAAAGTCAGAATTATGAGATATAAACTCACACTAAATTCACAATTGCAAGAAAAAAAGTTAGGATTACAAGTTCATATCTCCCAATTCTGATTTTATAACTTGCAATTGTGAGTTAAAATCTCACAATTGTGAGAAAAAGAAGTCAGAATTGTGAAATGCAAACTCACAATTGTGAGGGGGGGGGGGAATTGTGAGAAAAAGTTGCAGTGACGAGTGAATTATAAAATGACTCACAAACAACTATCACAAAACATGAAAACAGTCGAAAACATGAAACTTAATTCCGCTTTTTCAGACGGTCAGAGTCAGAGAATCACCAATTGCTGTTTAAATGACATTAAAACTCAAAGTAATCACTTTGGTAATCTAAAATACTTTTCAGATGTAACTGTAATCTGATTACCACCCATTTAAAATGTAACTGTAATGAAACACAGTGACTCAAATTTTGTAATTTAAATACGTAACTGAGTTACTTGTATTTCGTTACTCCCCGACCCTGTTGGTAACTGTTGAAGTCCACTATATGGAGAAAAATCCTGGAATGTTTTCCTCAAAAACCTTATTTTCTTTTCGACTGAAGAAGGAAAGTCATAAACATCTTGGATGACATGGGGGGTGAGTAAATTATCAGGGAACTTTAATTCTGAAGTGAACTAATCCTTTAAGTCATTTTAAGTCATTCAACGGAAGAATGAACAACATGAGAGTACATAAATGATGATACGACTTATCGGCTGAGAAATATTCCTTGAAAGTTGACGGTGAATGCTTTTGAACATCATAAGTATGATAAATATGTAAATATTTGTGCATGCACCTAAGAAATAATGTTGCTGTTCGAGCAACCAGCACCAATAAACTAGAGATGTGCATTGCAAAAACACTAAACCAATTGCAATGCTGTCTTAAGTTATGCAGAACAATAATAGTGGCGAAGGCCGTAAAACATCCCGTAAACTGCTGGTGCGTTGGATTTGTCAGTCGCAATCCCTGTATATCATTGCAGCGCTCGAGGGGTGTGTGTCTGGATGTGACACCAGGCTCAGGGCCTCGAGAAGCGGCAGCTTTTAGCTCCAGAAACGTAGCGAGAAGTTCCAGCAGAGGTTCTCTGGGGTATGGCACTCTGAACGCTTCACCTCTAATGCAGGTTGATGTACACATGCAGAATCTTCACCAGAGCCACTTGAGCTTTGGGCAAAAGAACGGTTTGATTTATGACCGGTCGCGAGCGCTGTCAAGTCAGATGTGCTGCAGCGATCGCAACGGCGCACTAACTTAACTGATTACGGCTCTTAGTAGACGCTTGGCCCTGGGCGAATCCCTGCTGAAGTGAGGAGGTGGATGGGTGTGTGTTCTTGAGTAGGTGGATTTTGAGAATTTCATGATGTAACCCTGCATGTTTTGTAGTCGAACGTCTCCAAATGCAACTCCAAGAGCGTATCCGTAGGAGGAAAATGTATCCTGAGAGGTAATGTTCCAGAAACTAGCATTGTCCATTCTCCCAACTGTGAAATACATTTTGAAATTATTTTAATTAGAGTTGCAAATTATGCAGACGTAGCCTCGGTACAGCAGCTCGATGTGCATCATTGGGTCTTGCTGCGATTCTGCTGTTCACAACTAGGAAATGGACCCGTTAACTTTTTTTTACCATATCCGTATGTGGCCTTACAAAGAGTTGGGAAAATGATGAAGGAACATGAAATCAGATTTTCTTAGATACAGTTAAAATAATCCTTTTTCGCCATCTTGAACATGCATTTTTCAGTCTAATGAGTTACTATATGAAGGCTAAAAAGTAATATGCTCTCATATTCAGGATTTTCAGAAAGCTTTTCATTGAAAAATCCTTCTTTTTTGAGATAAAAAAGTAGCTACTTAATATTTTAAGACAGCATCAAAGCTACTGAAATCTTTTATAAGGCATTGAACATTATATTTTTAAATGCACAATGTAATTCTGTTTTAGCAATGTGAAAAGACCCAAATTGAAGTATTTTTTAAAAAAATGTATAATCTACATGAGAGCTCAGAAACTTAACAGAAGAATTGTTAGAATTGCATAAGAGATGACAAAACCTTAATTTTTGTGTGATAAAAGCAGTCAAAAGATACAAAGTGTGATGAATATGTAAAGTAGGATGAGTACTGTAAAAACTGTACATTGTAAAACCACAAAAGATTCATAAAGCTTCATGAATCAGTGTTTTGAAATCGTCCATCACTAGATATTGCTGAAAAGTCATTATTTTGATTTTTTTGGCGCACAAAAAGTATTCTCGTCGCTTTATAATATCAAGGTTGAACCACTGTACTCACATGAACTGTTTTAAAAATGCTTTAGTGTCTTTCTGTTCATCTGAAAGTGTTCATTATCTTGATAAGACTCAATGAACCATCGGATTTCATCAAAAGTATCTTCATTTGTGTTCTGAAGATGAATGAAGGTCTTATGGGTGTAGAACGACACGAGGGTGAGGAATTTGGGGTGAACTAACCCTTTAAGTTCATCAAACTCAAAGTAATAAAGTTATATTGTGACACAAAGCAAAAACTAACATTATTACAAAGCTTATTTGTAGCATTGCTTTAGTGATATGTATTACAAAAACACCAAAGCGGCCTTTTATAAGGAACTGTTGGCATTGTAAATCATATTATTAAATGCACAATTCAACTGCATGTTTTAGCGATGGGCATCGGTGCAAGAAAGCAAAGTATGAGTGATAGTGTGACACAACCGAACTGAAGGGCAGAGTGACATATCCCACTCTAATCCATTACTCCAGCCATGCGGCCCTCCGATGATATGAAGGTCAGCCTGTATTATAAAATCCCCCATCAGTAAAATGGATGCGTCACATCTCGCTGTGCTACGGCCTCAGTGCTGGGAAAAGCACCATAGGTCTTTGCCTCTCAATGCGGCCCATTTCAGTAAACATCTTTTTTTCCAACAGTGGTTGCAAACATTCAATGTTTATAAGGCTTTTGGCGGAATAAGAAATTCACGTCAGGTATGGCAGAGGGCTGCAGCTTTAGCCCGGGGTAAAGGGAAACAACAGCATGGCATATGAAAATGTGAGGTGGAGAGCAAATCTTGTTGCAGCATTAATGCGAAACATTTCCAAAGAGCAAAATAAGCTCAACTGTCAAAACTTTCGGTTGTTGCAGTCTTATTTGAAATAATGTGTGGTTCCTTTTTGAGGATTTGGCTTCCAGGTCACTAGAGGTTATTTTAAAATGTACTTATACTTCACTTTTTTTACTGCATTTTTCATAGACTTGTTGCATATATGAGATGCCTTTAAAAAAAAAAAAAAAAAGTGTATAAAATCTAAAAAAAAATAAGCAGTGGTTCACACAGCACGTGTTTTTGCATTCAGTTTTTACTGCATCGGATTTGGTTGCGTGCCACATTTTGCTGCTACTTAGTGTATCGTGCCATGAGCGGGTTTTTTTTAAGAGCTAAAAGTAGTTAAACTTTTAAAAGCATGTCTTGAGACCACTGCGCTCGGTTCCGTTGCAGTCCGTTTAGCTGTTTTTAAATGCAAGACCGTGTCCTGTGTGACTTGCTCCTTTAATTAAAAAAACATGGCTAAATACCATGCTCCTGTCAGAAAGAAAGTTCATCCTGGCATTCAGCCAAAATCAAAGACACGCAACAGATTGAAAGAGCGCGAGGGTGTTTGTATTGACATGATATCACACCTGGCATGAGAAACACAGTGAATATGATGTGACAGGGACTACTTTTACTTTGATTGCACAAGTATTTGTCTTATAAATGCATGATTCTGATGGCAGCAGTAGTCGTGGTCTAATGGTGAGGGAGTCGGGCTTGTAACCTGAAGGTTGCTGGTTCGATTCCCACGCCGGTGGGGATTGTGAATGAACAGCGCTCTCTCCACCTTCGATACCATGACTAAGGTGCTCTTGAGCCCTAATTGGTCCCGTCGTAAGTCGCTTTGGATTAAAGCGTCTGCCAAATGAATACATGTAAATGTAAGCTTGCTCGATTGTATTCTATTAATCAATGTTGTGAGATAAAAAACTGTTTGGAGCCATTGGCATAACCTGCAGTGGCATAATGTGAAAAGGTTCTCGGCCAGACCATAAGAAAGTGACAATCGCCTGATGAAATTATACAGATAAGCAAACTGATATAACACGCTTCCAGGTGTCCTAAGGGTCATAGTATCCTTCATTTTCAACTGGCATGTGCCCTGGGCCCTCAGACGGCCTGAGGCTTCAAACTGTAAAGTCACCATGAGGAGAGAGCTAGATGACTACTAAAATTTAAAAATATATATATTATTTTAAGTTAGTTATTTGTATTTTATTTTATTTTTCATTTCATTATTTCATTGCATTGTATTGCATCATTTTATTTTTTGTTTTCCGATTTATCATATAATAACCCTGACATGGATACGACTGTGTGTTAATTTAATTTAATTTAATTTTACTTTATTTTATTTTATTTTTTTTTTTTTAATTGCATTGCATTGACATGTACAGGACTGTATGATTTTATTCTATTTTATTTTATTGCATTGCATTTTATTACATTACATTGACATCTATAGGACTGTTTATTTTATTTTATTTTATTTTTGTATTTTATTTTATTTTATTTATTTTATTTTACTTTATTTTATTTTATTGCATTGCATTTTATTACGTTGCATTGACATGTATAGGACTGTATGGTTTTATTTTATCTTATTTTATTTATTTTATTTTATTTTATTGCATTTTATTACGTTGCATTGACATTTATAGGACTGTATGGTTTTATTTTATTTAATTTTACTTTATTTTATTTTATTACATTGCATTACACTGCATAATTTTAGTTTTTGTCTTAGATTTACTATATAATAACCCCTTGCTGCTCGCATCAAGTTCAAGGCGCTGATGCTTGCTTACAGATCCACCACAGGCTCTGCACCTTCCTACCTCCACACACTGCTACAACGCTACGTCCCCACCAGAAGCCTGCGATCGCTAAAGGAACGAAGACTTGTGGTACCATCACAGAGAGGCACAAAATCACTCTCCAGAACATTCTCCTTCACTGCTCCCTGCTGGTGGAATGATCTCCCTGCTTTCATCAGGAACGCAGATTCCCTGGCAATATTCAAGAGACAGCTGAAAACTCACCTCTTCCGTGAACACTTAATCCCCTCATAAAAAAAAAAAAAAAAAAAAAAAAAAAAAAAAAAAACCCTATCCTTCCCCCTTTTTCCCTTCCTACTCTAGCTTATGGTACTGAGCAATGTATGAAACTTGTATTGTGAGCACGTCCTGTGTTATTTGCCAATTCATGAAGAATCGCTTGTTTGTTTTCCTCACTTGTAAGTCGCTTTGGATAAAAGCGTCTGCTAAATGACTAAATGTAAATGTAAATGTAAACCCGATCTCACAGCAATTCGTACATATTTTATGAGGTGGCTAATTCGTACGACCTCCCTCGTACGATTTCATACATTTTTTGCTAAATCTTTTGCCAAATTCGTATGAATTCATACAAATGAGCGACCCCTAACCCCGCCGCTAAATCAACCCGTCACTGTGGTTTAGACAAATCCTATGAATTCATACGAGTGAGGTTATTCGAATTAGCCACCTCATAAAATACATACGAATTGGTCGGGAGATCAACCCTGACATTTTATTTTGTTTCGTTTCAGCTCATTTAATTCCAATGCACTGCGTTGGAAAATAATGCGAGTGCAGCTTTATTTACAAACTGATCCAAAATAATTTACATGACAAAACGTGAGCGTGCACCATGCAAACCAATGTTAAGCAACATCAATACGTTTTTTTTTTTTTTTTTTTTTGCTTTTGGGTCTTTTAAGGTCGGTTGCCAGGGCATTGCCATAGTGGGTTTTAGCATGTTGCTATGCAGTTCACATCATTGACGTTAAGTATGAATGATAGTGTTGTGACACATTACTAATAAGAGACCAGCTTGCTGAAAACCATTTGAGTGTGTTTTGTGAAGTGAAATGTTCATTACTTCCCAGGCCACGACAGAAGTGTAGATTGACCCTGCCTCCCGCAGCGCACTCTCGGAAATTAACCCGGCTGAAAATGTCAACCCTCGCTTTCCCAGAGCCGAAGGAACTCGGACCCCATAAGGTCCGCGAATCCCGCTGATATCACAGCGGTGGCACTCCAGGTCAACAACAGCCTTTTTCTCTCTCTCCTTCCTCTATCTGCATTTTAGCCAGAAGTCGCAACGTTATTTTGCTCGTCTTTGACAAAACACCCCTCAGGATCATCCTCCCGGTGAAGTGCGATAAAACAGTCGTCTCTTGTCTCTCCGGTGCGCCGCTATGACAGAGGCAAAGCCTAATCTGTGTCTTAAGGAAGCTGTCAATTTAACCGCGGTCCCCTGCCAATTATCTCCCGCTGTTCTCCTTTGATATATGTTGATATGTGGCCTTGTCCCCCTCCGCTATCTGTGCAGTGTCAGCTGCGGTTTGAACTCCACGGAGAGCGTACCGCACGGCTGTCCAAGCAAATTATTAATTGAAAGCGATCTGGCATCTTGTCACTCTCGACTCCCCTTCTGTTCATGTCTCGGACTGTGATGTAGGCGCTCAATGTTGTCTGGCACCCGTAATGGAGTTTCGTCTCGCGTTTGAAGTGCCGCTAATCACGCACTGATGTACAAGATGAGAAGTTAGCGTTTTTAAGGTCACTGGCTAGAATAATGAAATACTGTTTAATTGAGTGGGAAGCCATATTTACAGCCCAGTACTTTTACATTTGCACAAGTACAATATCACTGAGACTTAATTCTCCAGACATTTTTCGACATCTAATTGACTTTCTTCGCACGTACGCGTATTTCAATTAATCTTTGGCCTTCCATCTTTGCAATAATTTCTTTTGTCAGAGCTTATTTGGATTCCATTGTTATAACCGCTTTGTTTTACGTTTATCAGCTGCTCTTTTTAGCAAGAAAAACTCAGTGATTATGAAAATAATAGTGTATCATTTTTCTGCTTCTACTGCAATTAATGCTCTATCGCCACATGAAACCCTCGCTGAGAAAGCACGGTGAAAAAAAAACATCAATCTCCGCATAATTCGCATTTATCGAGACGTTTTTCATCAGCGGTGGTTTTTTTTTTTTCTCCTATATGGAATGGTCTATTATTATAGGGTTTCAATTAATATTCCTAAGAGGGTTTTTTAGGGGAAAATAAGGTCAAAGGAGATCATTTGTGTTCATTTCATCTTAGTGAAACTAGTTTGGGAATGAATGCAAGTTGAGCTCCTATAAATTGGTTTGAGTAGTTGGAATAATTCTCCAAGGACAGGGCAGAAAATGAGAAATTGAGAAGCCATATAAACTTCATTGTTGTAAGGCTTCGGAAAGTTAAATCATCTTTGATGAGAAATAATCCAAAGAGAAGCAGAACTATTTGACTTTGTGTTTGGCAGAAAATAAGATCTAACCCAAACCAAGCCATTTGCAATTGGCTGTAACACAGAATATTTAAAAATGGATGAATATGGGTTGAGCTACTATGTACATGCTCGACAAAAACTAATAATACATTGGTTTATAATTGATGAGGCATGGAAACATGCAGAGTTATTAATTAATCAGAAGATTGTTTTTAGCTCCATGTTTTAGTTGATGTTCCATTCACAATTTTAGACATGATATTTTCACTGTACATGAAAGTTGTTTTGCAGTTGATTAGTTTATAAGCAGGATTAAAAATTAAAGTTTTGACTCGCTTGCCAATAATGGGTGAATGCAGAACATTTATGGTCATCAATGCTTCTTACTGACCATTACAGATGTACTTTTTATTATTTTATTTTTTTTAAAAAAATGATATGCACTACCTTTCATATGTTCTGGGTCTGTAAGATTTTATTGTATTTTTTAAAGTTTTTTTTTAATAAAAGAAGAATTTTTTAATAATTTTTCGTCGATCATATGTGTAAGAAAAGACATTCATTAGCTACACTGTAAAACTCACTACACTGTATTACCTCAAAACGTAAGTAAACTAGCTAATTTTTCTAAGTTAGTAGAACTTAATTTTTTTTTAAAGTGGGTTGGGGCATTCAGATCTCTGTTAGATTGCAAATATCAGACTTTCATAATATACTTGCATATATAATCAAACAACATACAGTATGTGGTCTTAAAAGTCTTCAACTTAACAAGCTCCGACGGTAACCCTACCAAACTAACATACCAGAACCAACAACATAACACAACATTAAACGCTAGCTTATGCCTCCCTATGTTAAACTTAGGCAAAAACAAACAAAATAACACTTAATTTCAACATTTAATTACATTTAATTATAAATCTGCAAGTCAACTCAATCATAATAAGTTCAGCTAAATACAATGACATTTTGAGTTCTCTTAAAATGAAAATGTCATTATTCATATGAAAAATGAACTTTCATTATTATATGAGTGAAACAAACTTATTTAATTAACTTCACTGTTCGGTTAATTTTGTTTCAAATAAATGTTCATTTAAACTTTCTTTTCATCAAAGAATCTTGAAAAAAATCCACAAAAATATGAAGCAGCACTGTTTTCAACATTGATAATCATACATGTTTCTTGAGCAGCAAATTATCATATCAGAATGATTTCTGAAGGATCGTGTGACTGAAGACTGGAGTAATGATGCTGATCACAGGAATAAACTATAGTTTAAAATATATAATAATAGTGTAAATAAAAAAAAAATATATATATATATATATATATATATATATATATAAACATATTTCTGTCCGTATGACAGTTCAATTGACCCTTCACGGTTAATTTGATTGACAGGCGATCTAACCAATCATAACCCTGAATCCGCCATTTTGTTTTCACTGCGTGAGAACATGATGTGTGGCGTGAGAGCGCATGGCTTGTGGACATAGCAACTGTAACTTTGCAAAGGGTCAATTATTTAGCTGTTTGTCCTTTCATGTCATATATAAAGTCGAGTCATTCTCCATCTCTCAGTGAATCTGCACATCATAAAAACATGATTTTGCTCCAAATATGCATGTTGTTGTCGACTTAATTTGAGGAATCCGGCTTAATTATGCACAATTTACTAACTAGTAACTACTTGAACATATGTAACAAAGATATGGGGTTATTTCCCGCCAAAACTATTGCTGATTTGATTTATGCTCATTATTTTTTTTAATGCACTTTTCATTTTTTTGATTCATGCTTATTATTTTTTTGATCCGTGACCACGATCTTTGCTTTTCTGATCATTTTGCATTCTTTTTTTCATTTCGTGCAATCAATTTTGATTCACGCTTATTATTTTTAGTTCCGTGACCGTTATCTTATTGGCAGGAAAACAATCCCATACAAAGACACTGTAAAATAAAGCGTTAGTCAAAGTAGCATTTCATGTACTTGCCAAAGCCATTTTCCCCTGCATTGGTGGGTAATTTTAAAGTCAGACTGACGCATTGCTGCATTTGTGTTGATAGGAAGCAGAGAGACAGACCGTCAGGTATTCGAACAGAGAAACAGACAGATATGTCTGTCCAGAAGTATGTGTCATACACGCTGGCAGATTTTCCGTTTGCTGCACTTGTGTTGACCTTTCGGTGGATCATATCTGAACGATGGGACCGTCAGTCTGGGTCGAAAGATAGCCAGGTGTCTGTCACAGTGGGAGTGACAGATTCAGGCATCAAACTGCTGAGGTTAATTAATCTGATTCGGCTCTGCGTCAAGAGCCTCTCAGAAGAGCACACGGCATCTGTGGCCAAAAGAAAATTTAGCTGACGAAAGGCCGTGTTTAGCGAAGTCTCTGAGACTGTGGGAGTCAGTATGATTGACAAGTAAAGTGACCAATCACGGTTTGTTTTGTACCGTGGGCGTGCATCTTTTATGACTCTTTTATGAGCCCATCAATGGTGACCACACCTATCGTTGTCCAACAGTGAATAGCCTGACAGATTATCCGTCCTGCTGCTTCATCTAAATTAGTCTGTACTGTGGCCGTGTCTTAGATTAGAGGAAGGAAGATGCATTGAATAAGCTGAACATTGATCAAAGGTGTGGGATTGTGTTTGTCTTGGTTAAGCCATTCCATGTCACTTGAGACATTTATCAACGTTAATGATTTGCATGTGTGTCACTGATATGAATATTATCAATTAATTAAAGGGAAAGGTTAATTAACCAAAAGTTGCGCTGTTGGCGAAATGATATGTCAGAGATGACATTCTAATATTCTGTTAAGCTCTCGTGGTCGGCTTGTTTAACTCGATGGGTATGACACTGGCCACTCTATTTTATTTTATTTTTTTATGTTATTTTGTTTTATTTTATTAATTTAATTTAATTTAATTTAATTTAATTTAATTTAATTTAATTTAATTTAATTTATTTTATTTTATTTTATTTTATTTTATTTTATTTTATTTTCATTAAGCCTTGTATTTGGCTTTTATTTATTTTTATTTTATTTTATTATTTCATTTATTTATTTATTTTCATTAAGCTCTCGTAGTTTAACTCAATGGGTATGACATTGGCCAATCCTATTTATTTTATTTTATTTTATTTATTTATCTATGTATTTATTTTTTATTAAGCTTTTGTAGTTGGATTTTATTAAATTTTAATTTTATTTTGTTATTTTATTTCATTGATTTTATTTTACTTTGTTTTATTTATTTATTTATTAATTTATATATATTATTTATTGTTTATTTGTTTATTTATGTGCCATAATTAAAAAGATCCTGATGATGATGATGATGATGATGATGACGAAGATAATTATACATTCAATTTATTTAAAAATAAAGTCTATTCTATTTTCAAAATTGCTCAAACATATGTTGTAAAAATCTTCCCATTTGCTAGTCCTAAAAAAATATTGTTATTGCAAAAATAGAAAAAAAAAAGGAAATTAAATGTTTTTATGAAGAGACAGAAACATGTACTTTATGATAATATGGAATTTCTAAGAAAACGCAACTGAGGTACATTATTGATTTTATTGCTTGTGGGTAGAATTGTCATTTTAGAATAACTGCTATTATTATTTAATATTCTTTCAACCCTTGACGCTTCATGCAGAGCTGAACCTCAGCATTATTGATTTGACTCGACACAAGCAGCTCTTCAGAGCAGATGAACTTCATAGAAACCACCAATGTCTGCTAGAAAGTACTTTGTATCTGGTTTCTGTAACACTGTCTGCATAATGTCCTGCAGATTTGTGAATTTTCTTGTTGTTGTTTTGAAATAAGAGTTTGAGTGGGTGATATAGTCTAGGCATTTATTGAAACACGTCTTACAGTTGCAAAAACAGAGATGTGCAAAATGTGGGCCATTTTCAAGCAATGAAGAAAATAATGAGTTTTTCCTTTGCAAACAAATAGCATTTAATTAGAATTATGCAATGCATCAAAGTTGAACTGTATGTTTTGCATTAATCATATGTAGCGTGTGCACGGCTCTCATATAAACGGCACCTTCACGTATGACACACATCTGGTCATCCTCACCGCCGTCAGCTGGTGTTTTTGCCTGCCGGCGTTGCACTGCAGCGATCTAAGCACAGCCTGAAGGATGCTCACGGAGGAAACACACCTGTACTGAGCTCCCCGTACACACCGCTGCCTCACACGCAGGCCGAAACACACAGTACACACAGGACACAATACCAGATGGTGTAAGGATATTTGCTCTTAATGTCAGAACCAAGTGCATATAGTGCATTTTCAGTCTCACCGCATCTTGAATATTCTTCACATGTACTGAATTTTTCTTTAGTTTCAACCGATGTCCTCAACAAAAACTTAATCTGCAGGAAATTATGCAGACAGTGTTACAGAAACCAGTTACAAAGTACTTTCTAGCAGACATTGGTGGTTTCTCTAAAGTTCATCTGCTCTGAAGAGCTGTTTGTGTCGAGTCAAATCAATAATGCTGTGGTTTGATCAGCTCCGCATGAAGCGTCGAGGGTTGAAAGAATATTAAATAATAATAGCAGTTATTATAAAATAATCATTCCACCCACAAGTAACAGAACCAATAACTTATCTCCAGCTGTGTCTTCTTAGAAACTCCACATTATCATAAAATAAACGTTTCAGCCTTTCATGCATAAAAACGTATGATTTCCACACACTGATATCATTTTTTGACTCACATCAGTACTAGCAATAGGGTGTTTTTTTAGGCATAAATGTTTGAGCCATTCTGAAAAATAATTGATTTATATTTTTAATAATAATTGAATAGTTTTAATTACATTGTACTGTATGTACAGTAAAATATCTAAATTACATACGTTTGCCTGTGAATCAAACCTCTTGAATTATGTTTATCTTTGTATGTTTATGTTTTTCCTCCTCTTTCTTATTTTAAAGCACACGCAAAAAAAGTCAATTCTTTTTTTTTTTGAGATTTACGAATTTTAGTCGTATAGTAAAATTCCATCAAACTGAATTGAATAATCCTTCATTATTATTCATATTATGGATTAAGAATTTTAAATGAGTGAAAAAAGCACTATTATATAAATCTTAATGGACTATTTCACTATATGTGATTCATATTCACAAATTTAAAAAAAAAAAATGAAATAAAATTCTAATATTTTTTACATTTATGACTATCCATTCCCTTGTTCCATTAAAATGTTTTATTAAGTTATAGTTTTTTTTGTTTTGTTTTTTAACTCATTTTAAATTCTTAAGTCATAAAATGAATAACAAGCATTATTCAATTCAATTGAAATTTGTAAATCAGGTTTATATCAAAGGTCTATTAAAAACAAGTCACGACAAGTCTCCCCCAATAATATTTCGTATTTCTTAATGCTGCTCTCCATTATGCACCGCTCTGTTTGTTGTTAGGATGACAAACATTTCATAAAGTCACATTTTTAGACGGTCTAACAGCTCTCGTCAATGTCAAAATGATGGCCAATCAGATCAAAG
>CM076073.1:3327500-3372500 GCA_038088235.1 Zacco platypus
TCTACTAACTCCCCTGACTGCTTTGTCAGACAAAATGGCGGATCCGGGGTTATGATTGGTCAGATCACCTGTCAATCAAACTGCTTCAAAAAGTCAAATTCGAAATTAGAATTAGTGTGTCCCAAATCGTAGTATGTTGAAATGAGTATTCCATTTGGTCTACTTTTTCCGGTTAGAATCCGAGGTGCAGATCTGTGCACTCTCTAACGGATAATATTGCCCATACATTGTGCTGTGGAGGAGGATTCGATTAGAACTACAAATATGAATACATCAAACTACAAACATGGCTGATGTTAAGCAGAGCGTAAAAATACCTGACGAAAAATATTTATTAAATGTTATCCACATTATATTTCATCTGCAACAGCATTGTGTACTTTTATAACAATGCGTTTGGTCATCAACTTTTAAATGCATGAGGAGAGTGTCCGTATGAAAGACCCATGACTGGCAGAATGAGCGACTTCTCTCCGAAAGCAGAGATTAAATTTAATTGTATGTGGACGATTTTAGGGCACAGGACAGTTTAAATGGTTAAAGGTTATATACAGTCAAAAAAATGTTTCAGTCTAAAAATAAGTTTTATGTAATTTAATTACATAGAAATTTTCCATCCATTTGAATTACATAGTTTTAACATAAACAAACTAATAAACTTAATGTGATTCATATTTGTCAGTCATTCGTAAATGAAATAGGTAAGATTTATGTAATAGTTCACAGAAAAATGCCCAGGTTAATTAACACTGTTTAGTGGTCGTGTGTGCACACTACTGAGTTAAAGTACAGTTGAAGCAGTGTCAGAGTTAATGAGATCATTAAGTGATGATTGAACATTAATGATGAACACCTGCTGTTAACAAGCAGAATCACTGAAGGACAGAGAAACACAAGAACTACAAATGAAATCAACTGAAGATAAAAGACATTTAATCTCTCACTATTCATATACTCAACTATTACATAAATCTTACCTATTTCATTTACATATGACTGACAAATATGAATCACATTAAGTTTATTAGTTTGTTTATGTGTAAACCATGTAATCAAAATGGATGGAAAATTGCTATGTAATTAAATTACATAAAACTTAAGTTTAGACAGAAATATTTTTTTGAGTGTAACTAAGCGACAAAACGTCCGTTAAAGACGCAATTATGACGAAATAGTATGTCCCAAAGCTTGCATACTCTTCAAAGTATGTGCTTTTTCTTCACAAAAACACTATATACTTTAGGACATAGTTTAAGTTGGTGAATTGGGAAGCAGCAACTGTTACGGAAATAAGAATCTACTGAGAGCCACTTGACCTCCAGTAAAAATAAAAGGTCTTTATGCATTACGGTGTGAGAGGGATATATTTTAGGGGGTAAATTTAGCTTTTATTGTCATTAAAAGTAATGCATATCATTAGCAATATGCTAGTACTAGTGCGCTCTGAAAATAAACCTTCTCTGTGTTAATATATACAGATGGCAATTCAAGTTTAGCTGGTCATCAGTGCACTTTGAGTCATGAAATGAATTGGACAGATGGTCATGTGACATGTGTGACACTTTAACTGTCATTAATGCAACCCACACAATGTCTGCCATAATGTAAGTTCAGAAATCTGAACACGTTAGCACTCTTTTCAAAACGGGCCACAGTTTTTGCCAAGGAAGCATCTAGATTGATGTGAAAAAGCGGCGTGTTTTTTTTTTTTTGTTTTTTTTTCGACAGCTGTCTCTTCGGCTTGAAAGTGAAACGGTGATAGTTTCTAGCAGCTTTCATTTCTGCAGGCCACCATGTTTGAATTAATTCTGATTAGGTCCTGCTATGGCAGGAGTTAGCCATGCATTACAATGAAATCACAGCTATGATGGAGCCAGCACAGGAAATTTCCAGAACAACCATTCAATTACACACCAATCACTCTTGAAATCTCGGTTGATTTCTCTCTGTCTCTCACTCCGTAGATGAATAAACCTGCATTGTTCTCAACTCACTATAAATAGATCATAATTTTCTGATTTAAATGGCCCTGTGATGTTCCTGCAGGAGCTCATCTGAAAGATTGTATAATGAAGATTGGCCACCAGTGTTTAACTTTAGACTTCTTGGAAGAAATTTGAATATTATTGCTCAGCTAACAAGTGCATGTCCTAAAATGTGGTTGTGGGAATGTTAAAGGGATAGTTCACCCATCATTTACTCACTCTCATGTTGTTCCAAACCAGTTTCTTTCTTCTGTTGAACACAAAAGGAGATGTTTTGAAGAATGTTGGTAACTAGACAGTTGACGGTAGCCATTGACTTCCATAGTAGGAAAAAAAATTACTATGGAAGTCAGTGGCTACTTGATTACCAACATTATAAAGTGAAAGTAAAAAAAGTGAGATTCAGAACATTTATATTTCAAATAATTGTTCCCTTGAACTTTCTCTTCATCATGGAATCCTTAAAAAATCAGTTTCCGCAAAAATATCAAGCAATGATGATAATCAATAAGAGCAGCAAATCAGCATTAGACAGATTTCTGAAGGACACGACTGGAGTAATGAAGCTGAAATTTCAGCATTAAATCACAGGAATGAATTGCATTATAAAATATATTCAAATAGAAAACACTCATTTTATATTGTAATAATATTTCCTGAATATTTCCTGTTTTTATTGTATTTTTGATCAAATAAATGCAGCCTTTCAAAAACATTTTTTGTTTAAAAACTGTAAGATGTTAACCATAGACTGTATGTAACAATGGACGTAGTGTCCATGACGTCACCCGTTGGTTTCTGAAGAGCATTTTTTAAGCCCAAAGTGGGCGGAGTCGGTCATCGCTCATCACACCCAGATAACCATAAATGGGCAAAGAGGCGGGATGTGGGTGGAGCTGAAACAGCAGACAAATGACTAGTAGTAACAGCAGTGACAATCTACCTGTCACTCAAGTGGCCACGCCCTTAATTATGCAGAACTTGAAGGCTTAATATAATTTAAACGGATGAGTTATAAAAAAAAAGGGGCAAAATTAGCTATATAGATCAAAACCACTCTTTGTTCCAGGCTTTTTTTTTCTGCTTTAAAGTTGGGCATTTTAACATCTATGCAGGGGTCTCTGCAGTCCCTCAAGAAAAACGCGACTATGCGATTTCTTGATTTCATGCATATTCAGCCGAAGTCCGCGTATTTATGCGGGGGTCGCATTTTTTCAAATACCCCGCACTTTCGCTGCATAAATTGCCGATTTCAGAAAGCAAAATATGCGGGGCTAGCATGATTTCACAATCCCTGTATTTTCGTTGCAAAAAAGTCACATATATCTTAGCAGAATGTTGAAAAATGATGCGTTTACTTCACACAAGTAAAGCGCCATTATTTTCCCTCTATTGCCATGGGAAGCTTATGAAGTGACGTAATTACACGACGTGAACATCATCTGCAAACCCTGCTGTGAAACCATGATGAAGAACGCAAATCATTCCCATTTGCCAACAAAAATAAGCGCAAAAGACCGCGCAAAGCAGTTTCCCGCTGTGTAAATTATTTTGACGCAAAGTCGACGCTGTATATTAGTAGTATGTAAAATAATTCACGTTGCAGTAAGAGATGCACTTTGTGCATTGGAAGCATTTAATTCAACAGAAGTTGTCTGTTTTGTATCGCTACCTCTGTAAAACAGGAAGCACACATTTTCATTTTTAATATTTTATTTATTCATTTTTACAGAAGTTGTTGAATATTCCTTTTGTAAAGCTACAGAACTTGTTTGACTCAATGTTTTATAAGTTTGAGCCGTGTGTTAATGAAGGTCTGAAATAAAACAGAATGAGAACTTCAATATTCTGTGATTTAGTAGCTTGAAGTAATAAGAAATGACTCTTGACGTGAAGGTAGTATCTAGTGAGAACAGGGTGTCATGAAACTACAGTTTTTGCAAGTTCCCGCAATTTCATCGCATAAAATTGCAAAAATATCCCACATCCCACAAATTCCATTCCAAAACGTGCCGCATAATCAAGGATTTTTGCCCGCCACAATCACAAAAAAAATCTGCAATTTTCTGGAGGGACTGTGTGTGGGATTGACTCCCTTTTTCGAGCCTGTCTCTAGTGGCCAGTCGATGAATTACAGTTTAGGTCCGTGTTGGATTCAAGAGAGAGACTTGCAACAGAAAAACGTGACTATATGACTTCTCTTTTGAGACTGATCTGTATTAAAGGATTCGCACTACGCCGCAGTCAGAGGTCTGAACACGCTTGAACGGATTTATGTTTTGGACAGAAAGTGAAAAGCAGTCATGCTTCAGTACTCTCTAAAAAGCATGTTTGGGGTCACCACATACTTTGTGTTTTTTCATAGTTTTGAAGTCCTGATTAAATCCATTCATCCAAAATTTTGACTGGGGGTAATTTTCCCAGATTTACACAACTCAGATGGTTTGGATCAGTTATCTTTATTACACGTCCATCCAAGCTCCCAGCGCAAACAAAGTCAACGCAATTTAGATTAGTCATTTACCACGTCTTCCCAAAGGAGAAGAAGCATTGGCTTTCAAGCGAGAGAAAGACCATTACTCCTCAGCCGGTGTCAGATCGCTATAGACTGATTAAATATGGCAGGGGTTATTGGAAATGTTCAGAGTTCAATTTCGGACCTGTGTTCTGGTTCAGAGGAGAGGAACCCATCCAAACAGGCCTTAGACAGGATGAGAGACCTGCAATTCCTCCTTGAGCCCTGTGCCGATCTCAGCCCGCCGCAGAATTCATTTCCAGCTGGTGAACTGTGAGAGGAATTTCATAAAAACACTTCAATATTAGAGAGGTATTGATATTGACTCAGAGGCTTAGGCTCGCAGCAGAAAGCCCGAAGCTTGTTTGGATCCTCCATGACTTGAGAGATGCAAGTGTGACCAGGTTATTGCTCGAGCTTTGACTGTCGGGTTCCTCGCACGAGAGAAATCATACAAATTCTCCTTGCGGGTGTTTTGAGTGCACTGTTTGATTAACAGAGCGCAGAAGCTGTACGATGAGATTATGCCAGGTTATGATCACATGACTGAGCCGATATTTCAGTACTCACCTTATCTTGATACAGCCCACTATTATTGAACACTTACATTATATTGGTGACACGTTTGGAGTCTGTAAGATTTTTTTTTTTTTTTGCACGTCTCTTATTCCAAGGCTGCATTTATTTGACACAGTAAAACAGTAATATTGTGAAATATTATTTCAATTTACTGAAAAAAACTATTTGAACATATTTTTTGTCTTCTTTTGTCTTCAGTGTCACATGATCCTTCAGAAATGATGGTTTGATGATCAAGAGACATTTATGATTATTATTATCAGTGTTGAAAACATTCATATTTTTTGTGGAAACAAATTTTTGAGATAAATAAGATTTTAAAAAATAAATAAATGAACAAGGTCACATTTAATTAATTAACAAATCAAAAGTGAATTTATAATTAATAATCAATTAATTAATAATCTTTTAGTACATTATAAATGTCTTTACTGTCGCTTTTGATCAATTTAATCCATCCTTGCAGAATGAAATTAGTAATTTCTTTAAAACAATTAAAAAAAAACGCTATGTGAATAGAACATTTATATTTTTCAATTAGATTTACTTAAAAATTCTGCAAACAGTGTTTTTTCCTTAGAATAATATGGCCTGAAATACATTCAATTAGTCCAGGAATTTTAAGAAAGTCTGTTTTGATGCAATGTGACTAAAAAAAATCATATCAATCTAACATTATCAAGTCTTTAAAAGGTGTTTTTATTTATTTATTTTCGGTCAATTTATTCATGCAAACGTGTGTTTTATTTTTGTGAGAACATGTTCTGGTTAAACAGTTTACGTGGAGGTTGTCAGCCTCAAATGTCCTGTGAACACTTCATAAGCATGAATATAGCCAAAAGACATTTCTGACAGCTCGAAAACGCAGAAGCACTTAAACTAGCAGCGTGAGGTGATTCTGTGAGTATCTTCAAAGCACAGCTCAGATTCAAGCCTCCTACATGTGTTTCTCCCACGTGTGCTTCTGTCGATGTAAACAGAATGTTTGAGTTTTGGAACATAACCGGTTGACTTCAGCACATTATATAGAATAAAATTCTAAGTAAGTTTGTGTTTGAACTTCCGTCATTGCGGCAGCTCTGTGTATTTCTTTGGCATCGTTTTGTAAGAGTAAGTATCTGGTGAAGTGGATTTACTTCTTGTAGAGTAAATGAAAGTGATCATGAGCATTATTTGTAATGTTTGAAGGGGATGTCATAATAAATGTCAGTTGAATATTTCAAAACGAGCGGTTCATTCATAAATCTGTGAGATCTTACCTTCACGCATGTGGAAATACAAACCAGAAGACAGAGTCAATTCAACCTTGATTAGAAACTAGCTATTGATAGTTAAAGTCAGGTGATATTAAAGAGAGGGACAGTCTCATTCTACACACACACACACACACCTGTGGGGACATTTGGTCCCCATAACGTAGGGAATACCCACACACACACACACTGTCCCCCTACACTACCCCTACCCCTAAACCTACCCATCACAGAAAATGTTCTGCTATTTTACATTTTCAAAAAACATAATTCTGTATGATTTATAAGCTTGTTTCCTCATGGGGACCAAAAATATGTCCACACAAGATCAAAATTTACTGGTATTACTATACTTGCGGGGACATTTGGTCCCCGTAACGTAGGGAATACCCCCCCCCCACACACACACACACACACACACACACATGTTGTGTTTTCATGTTTTATGGGGACATTCCATAGGCGTAATGGTTTTTATACTGTACAAACTGTATATTCTGTCCACTACCCCTAAACCTACCCATCACAGAAAATGTTCTGCTATTTTAGATTTTCAAAAAAGATAATTCTGTATGATTTATAAGCTTGTTTCCTCATGGGGACCAAAAAAATGTCCCCACAAGATCAAAATTTACTAGTATTACTATACCTGTGGGGACATTTGGTCCCCATAACGTAGGGAATACCCACACACACACACACTCACTCATTGGGTTTTCCTGATTTATGGGGACATTCCATTGACATAATGATTTTTAAACTGATTCTATTCTCCTTACCCTAAACATATCCATCACAGAAAACTTTCTGCAATTTTGTATTTTCAAAAAACATTACTTATTATGATTTATAAGCTGTTTTCCTCACGAGGACAAGGATTTCAGATTTTGCCATTTTTGTCCCCATAATGTAGGGTTTACAGTACCTGAACCACACACACAGGTTTTGTTTTTTTTGTTGTTGTTGTTTGTTTGTTTTTTAAAGAAGTCTTTTGCTCACCAAGGCTGCATGTATTTAATCAAAAATACAAAAGGAGAAATTGTGAAATATTTTTAAAATAGCCATTTTATATTTTAATATATATTTAAATGTAATTTATTCCTGTGATGGCAATTTTTCAGTGTTGCGTTATCCTTCTAATTGATCCTCATCAATTGTTATTATTAGTGATAAATTATTAATAATTGAAAAATGGTTTTGCTGCTTCCATAATACATTTTTTCAGCAAGTTCAATAAACAGTATTTATTTAAAATAGAAATTTTTGTAACATTATTCATGTCTTTATTGGCACTTGCTTAATTAAAGAATTAATTCTCCTTTAAAAAAAAAAAAAAAAGTAAAAATCTACCCCAATTTACCCCAAACTTTTGAATGATAGTGTATCAGTTTCCACACAAAAAAAGCACAACAGTTTTCAACATTAATAATAATAAGAAATGTTTCTTGAGCAGCAAAAGATGGGTATTATCGTGCTGAAAATTTAGATTTGCATCACAGGAATAAATTGCATTTTAAAATGTATTAAAATATTAAATTCTATAAATAAATCTATTTTAAATGGGGGTAATATTTCACAATATTTCTGTTTTTACTGAATTTGTTTTTTATTAAATATTTACATTTTGTTGCTTTCAGGAGTAAACTTGCTTAAAGAAATGCAGATTATCTTAAAACAAGCAGACATGGACTAACAGGAGCAGGAAGCTTTTCAACACAGAATAATAATTACAACTTTTTTTCTCGAAATTAACCGTTCACAAAGACCCGCCCCCTTTAGTTACTGTTGCTATGTCCAACAAGCCACACATCATGTTCTCACGCTGTGAAAAATACATCCCGGAGCAAAGAGGACACTGACAATGCATCGACAGACATATGAAACAGTTTCATATTTACAAAATTGTAATTTTTTAAAGAAGTTTAATCAATAAATAGCGTCTAGTGTGTGTTTAATGTGTGGTGACAGATCGCTGTAGCTCCTCGTGAACCGATCATCTCTTCATACTAGTTCATTTATAGCATCAAATAAACATGAATGAACATCAGAAGGAATGTTGTTTCAAGACGTGAGGACACACAATTGTTCAAGTTCACCAACGTTAATCTACTAACTCCCCTGACTGATAAAATGGCAGATTCGGGGTTATGATTGGTTAGATCGCCTGTCAATCAAACTTCCAGCAAAGAGTCAATTGCAAGTTTATATCTCACGATTCGGAGAAAAAAATTGCGAGATAAAAAGTCTCAGTTACGTTGTTTTTATTCAGTGGTGAAAACAAGCTTCCATACAAAACTGTTTGATTTCATGGATTTTAAAGGTAGTTTGATGGTGAAAAAAAAATCGTAATGTTTTTCTTTTGCACAGCAAATGCAACGAACTTGAAATCAGTTGAAATTACTGTGTCACTCACTCAATTTGACATCAAAATAGCCAGCTGTCACCTCTGTTATTTCGCAGAAAAGTATAACCGTGAAGGACAGAAGACACTTTAAAATACTGCATGTGCTGCAAATCTCTTAAGAAGTAAAACCCAGACCGTGTCTGTTTATTGTACTCCCGGACAATGAGCTCGATTATCTAAGCTAGATCAGAGATTGCGAGCTCTTCTGTATGGATCCTTCCAAGTGTAGTGTAAACCAGAAGGCTAAAGAAAAGACACCGGACTGGCCACAATGACTGTTCTAGTGACACTGTAGATATTAAATAGTTTTGTGAAAAGCGTCACTGTGCTGAGTTACACGTGTAAAGCAGCCTTTCAACCACGGCCATCATTTTAAAGTACTATAATCACCAGCTCCAAAGAGCTGTTTAACATGATTCAATACAAAATGCCCTTTTCAAAGGAAGTCACGTCTTATCAGTAAAGCAGCGATCGAGCATTTAGCAAGGAAAAGGCGGAAACGCTTTTTCCCCCCTCATTTCTAAAGCGTTGCCCAGCTGAAAGCACTTGAGAACCAAGAGTCGTACCAGAAGAACAGGAGAATATATTTGTCTTCACTTACTATTTAAAAAAAAAAAAGAAGAAGGAAAAAGGGGGGGGGGGATATCCAGGGATGAAAGGTATCGGAGGAAAGTATGTGCCTTGCACTCGTCTGCTGCACCTTTGAGAGCTTTGATGTTGGAAACATGGCTTTTTCCTTTTCATTTTATGCATGAATATGATGTAGTGACAGTCAGTGCTCTTTCAGATGGAACTGGGCCTACTGCATTATCAATGTTCCTTTGACATTAATGAGGATTCTGTTGGCTGGATTTCTGTGCCTTCTGGTCGAAGCAACTCTGAGGAAGATGATTATGTTGCATTAGGTTGCGATTTGAGCTGCTAAAGCTAATTGCTAATGCATTGGAAATGGAATGGCCTCCATTTGCCTAAAGTAGGCTATTTGGATTTAGCAGTGGGAGAAATGGTGAAGGTGTGTCGAATCATTTTTGCGTACAATGGTCTTAAAGGTGCGTGAGCAAATACAGCGTCAGACAGAAAGTGCAAAAGGTAAACTGTAATGTTTGGTGCATAGCTAGAATAAAAGTGTACAATATGTGGATTTTATGTGGAAAATAATCTGGGTGTCGAACTCCAGGGTTCTTGACGCAATTTTAAAGTACGCTTTAAACCAAATCTAGTTTAGGGTCCAATTCTCACTATTAACTAGTTGCTTATTAGTATGCATATTACTCTGATATTGGCTGTTTATTAGTACTTATAAAGCACATATTAAGACATTATTTGGCTTATTCTGCATGACCATAACCCTTACCAGGGCTGGGTAGGTTACTTTTAAAATGTATTTCACTACAGATTACAAAATACATGCTTTAAAAAGTCATTTGTAATGCATTTCGTTACATTACTCAAGTTTAGTAACTTAATACTTTAGAATACTTTGGAATACTAATAAGTGTGGAACAAACACAAAAAAGGTAATTGTAAATTTTTTATCTCACAATTCTGACTTTTTCCCTCAGAATTGCGTGATATAAAGTTGCAATTGCGAGTTATAAAGTCAGAATTATGAGATATAAACTCACAATATTGAGAAAAGTCAGAATTATGAGATATAAACTCACATACTAAATTCACAATTGCAAGAAAAAAAGTCAGTATTGCAAGTTTATTTCTCCCAATTCTGACTTTATAACTTGCAATTGTGAGTTTAAATCTCACAATTCTGAGAAAAAGAAGTCAGAATTGTGAAATGCAAACTCACAATTGTGAGGAGAAAAAACAAATTTTGAGAAAAAGATGCAGTGACCTTTTTTACATTATAAAATGACTCACAAAACATGAAAACAGTGGAAAACATGAAACTTAACTCCTCTTTTTCAGACGGTCAGAGTCAGAGAATCACCAATCGCTGTTTAAATGACATTAAAATTCAAAGTAATCACTTTGGTAATCTAAAATACTTTTCAGATGTAACTGTAATCTGATTACCACCCATTTAAAATGTAACTGTAATGAAATACAGTGACTCAAATTCTGTTTTTTAAATACGTGACTAAGTTACTTGTATTTTGTTACTCCCCAACCCTGTCCCTTACCCAATACTTACTACTTACTAACAATTAATAAGCAGTAATTAGGAATTTATTGAGGCAAAATGCATAGTTAATAGTGAGAATTGAACTCTAATCTGAAGTAAAGGTATGATTGCATGATACTTTCATGTTTAACGTGATATTTACATTTGTCTTCTAGTGATAAAGTATGTTTATGAGATAATTAATTAAAAAACGAATTAAAACATAATTAGTTAATTAAAGCTAAATCCATAAAATGATGGAACCCCTAAAAGGTGTCTGACAGAACCATTTATGGTTCCATATAGAACCTTTTCTTATACATTTACTTATTCTATTTGAATGTTTTGACTTTACGTTGGCTTGCAACATTCATATGAACTGTATTCAAGTTCATAAATTCAAGATGATAATTGTGTGCTTAGCATAGAGAGAGTCTGGAAGCTAAAAGCATGAAACACAACACAATTTGCGAGAATGTCATTTCAGTTGGCTTTCTAAACTTTGTGCAGACGAAATGAAGTTCAGCATTTTAACATAACCTGCAAATAGCTCACTGGGACTTAAGGTTCCATTTGTGGACATAAGTTCTCACTGTTAGTTCATGTCAGTTAATGTTAGTCACTTTGTTTACCATGTTATACATTTACTATATAGAATTCTGTCCAGAAATATTGAGAATGAAAACAAATGATACATCATATGAAAGTTCTAAGGATTTACTGTCAATATGCAGTGTCTGTTTTATGACATAGATGCTCCAGCAACAGTAATATTGTAATTTGTGGGTAGAGCAAATGATCAAAAACGGGACTTCCAACCTTTGTTATGAAATGGCGATCGCGAGAAGAATCCAATCCGTCGCACTTGGGTATAATGTCCATGATTAATGTCCATTGAAAAACATCTAACGGCACTCTTTGTCCACAAAAGCACTATATTGTTTGCATCGTATTTCATCGCTCTTCAAGAAATTATGCAATCTGACAAAATGTTAACAAATCAGACCTTAATGTAAAGCAAAGAGATACCAATTTTTTTAAAAAGAGAACATATCATGAAAACTGACCTTTTTCATGTTTAAGTGCTATACTTGGGTCACCGGTGCATCTACCAACCCAGAAAACATGAAAAAGGACAACGCAAGCCTTTGTCTGCAAGCGTGTGAAAAGATTTCGCTCCCCTAGTGACATAGAAAGAGGATTTTATTATAATATTACCCCTTAATATGCACATTTCCACTCACTGCGCCGCCATTTTATTTTTGCAAGCGAAAGCGGTGTACCAGTTCTAACGCCATAGCAAAAGTTTGAGCAAAGCATGCCAAGTGTTCTGTCGTTGGCTGCGCAGACGAGCAACTTATAGCCTTGCAAGTTGACCCTGTCCGAGCGATATTTTGGAAAAAATATTAGACCATTCACAGAATTTAATAGCAATCATAAACGTTAGCCTGGTGCGAATGGCTCTGTTACATGCGGTACGCTATGTATAGTGGGCGTTCATACAGGTTTTGCACAAAAGATTATCATGACGATACATGCTAGTAATGAGTTGATCAACTCCACAGCAACTACATCAATTTATCCACTAACCGTTCAGAAACGTCTAAAAGTTGGAACTTCTCCATCAGTGTCGACTCCGGTTTGAACAATGTAAGGATGAACACAATCCTCATTTTGTCTGCGTGAGATTCTCCAGCTTTGTTGTTGTTGAGCTGTTAAAGCTCCGCCCTCTTCTGGAAATGGGGCGGGAGCAGCAGCTCATTTGCATTTAAAGGGACACACACACAAAAACGGCGTGTTTTTGCTCACACCCAAATAGAGGCAAATTTGACGAGCGATAATAAATGAAATTGAGCTGAAACTTCACAGACACATTCTGGAGACACCAGAGATGTATATTACATTTTGTGATAAGGGGCATAATAGCTCCCCTTTAATCTATGTTTTACCATTGCTTAAACCTTTATCTTATTCACTAAAGATCTGTAATCCAATGTAACCAGACACTTAGGCATGCTATTATTATTGCCATTTTTAACAGCATTGGAAGCCATAAGAAGTTGCCACAAAGACTCTGAAATCTGTAGTCTGAGTGCAAATAATGGTGTCAAAGAGATATCTCCATTACCCTTGAGCGGCTTATTGAGTCTAGGGAGATCCGATGCATCCCGCTGTGTCTCCTTATGCTAGTCTTTTCCCGCAATCAGCCGCCTTCATATGCATCAGCACTTTAAAGGCATTTAAGCAGAGTCAAAGGTTCTCACTGTTGCTGTTTTTAGCAGTTTGTAATTTGACATTAGCTCTCGAGTTCACCCAGGACGTCTCGTTCTGAGTAACAGCCCGCAGTTACAGAATTGCTCTTGTCCTGTCTGAGCTCGAATTCCTGGCAGAACTGTGAACGCAGAGAGCTCTGTGTGTGTTTTCTGCTTTCCTGGGGTTTGTGTTCTTTGCTTGTGCCAAGAACCTTGTTTTGATCATGTCAGAAACTTCAAGCGGCAACTTTTTTGGACTCGCATGCGAAGGCGTGCGAGCCTGCCGTGAAAGAGTTACCTGAAAAGGATAATGTGTGTTTGTGGAAAATGAGGCGCACTCGAGTACAACATTATTATCCCTGCAAAATTGGTTTCGAGATTTATCGATTTGCTTCACAAGGGCCCTTCAAAGATAAAACAGACATGACGGACAGCTACTCCAGTTCCCTGAATGCTGAGTGTTATTCATTGGCCTTGTCCAACGAGACTGGTTATTCTTCCTCATGCTGTCTAATTGAAATGCAGGGATGGGTTCGAGCTTTATTGCTGGAGGTTTAGAACGGAATAAAAAAAAAAACAACATCAAAATAAATGGTACGACGTCAGCGCAAGGAGACTAATCAGTCAAGAATGCCATTTCAAACCCTTAAATAAGCCTTCTGTGTGATGGAACACTGTGTTTACATCAGTCTTGAGTGAAGCACCACTACTGGTATGCTAAGTTGAAGAGATGAGCCTTCCACGAGACTGCTAGTAACGGGTGCAAAAAATGATGGTTCAGATGATGAAGATGGTGTTAAAGGCTGTCATTCATAATGTGAGGCAGAATTTAGTTGATTGCGGTGAATTGCCATGTTACACTCTAAAAAGTGCTGGCTTCAACCCAAGTTGGGTTGAAAATGGACAAACCCAGCGATTGGGTTGTTTTGACCCAGCTGCTGGGTTAAATGTTTGTCCAACCTGCTGGGTAGCTTTATTTAACTCAACTATTGTTTAAAAATTAATGTATTGCTTGCTTAAAATGAACCCAAAACATTAACATTAATTAACAGTTAAATGAACAACAAACATTTATTAAGTCGCATTTACCTTTTGATTATTATTGTTGCCTCTAGTAATTATGCGTCTGATTTTTTGGGTTCGTTTTAAAACAGTCATATAGTCATTTTTAATCAATAGTTGAGTTAAATAAAACTACCCAGCAGGTTGGGAAAACATTTAACCCAACCGCTGGGTTAAAACAACCCAATCGCTGGGTCCATTTTCAACCCAACTTGGGTTGTTTGTAACCCAGCATTTTTTAGAGTGTGATTTGTACATCATCTTTTTTTTTTTTTTTTACTATAGATTCAAGCGTTGAGTCATTTTTCTTTGTGTCTGTTGATTAAAATAATCAAAAGAGATGAAGAACCTTTCATTTGTACATTATTTAAATCACAGGATTAATTAAATATGATGCATGGTTACATATGAATATCTATGAAAATAAAAACAGAAATAACTATTTAGTGATATACACATGCACAAATATTAACATTTGTTTGACTGTCAATCATGTGCCATTGTAAACACTTGTGCATGCCCAACCAAAAAGTGTATGTGTATATCAGTAATGTGTGTAATTATTAGTCATAATCTAATGTTTATGCATTCGTGTTAGGTTTTCATCCTTCCAAAGTAGAACTGGGCAAAGATTATCGAAAGTAGAGCCAACGGAAGATTTCCCAGCTTTCATAACTGGTGTAATCCGATCTTATATGATGTTTTTACAGGAAACATCTCTGCTGGATAGTAAATTTTATACTTTAGTCAGATAATTCTTGATATCTTAAAGATCCCATGAAATTAAAATGGAAGTTTAGTCCATGTCAGTTAGTTTTGTGACAATCTGTATCCAATGATATATACATAGGCAAACAGTTTGATTGACAGGCGATCTGACCAATCATAACCCTGAATCTGCCATTTTGTCTGACAAAGCAGTCAGGTGGAGTTAGTAGATTAACGTAGGTGAACTTGAACTTGATAAATTGTGTGTCCTCACGTCTTGAAACAACATTCCTTCTGATGTTCATTCATGTTTATTTGATGCTATAAATGAACTAGTATGAAGAGATGATCGGTTCACGAGGAGCTACAGCGATCTGTCACCACACATTAAACACACACTAGACGCTATTTATTGATTAAACTTCTTTAAAACATTACAATGTTTTAAATATGAAACTGTTTCATACGTTGTCAGTGTCCTCTTTGCTCCAGGATGTATTTTTCACTCCGTGAGAACATGATGTGTGGCGTGAGAGCGCATGACTTGTCGGACATAGCAACAGTAACTAAAGGGGGCGGGGCTTTGTGAAGGCTCAATTGCAGATGGAAGAAAATAATAAGTTCGTAATTATTAATTCTTTGTCTGTGATTAACGTCAGGAACCAGAAATTTGCAGTTTATGGTTGTCAGGAAGTTTGTATCCGTCATAATCTGAACAGTTGTGTTGTGTTGACATATAGCATTTGCAAAATCTTCATTTATTTCTATATATATATATATATATATATATATATATAGTCTTTGACTGCGATAGGAAGAGGTTGATATACAGATGCTGTTTCCCGGAACACGTCGAAACATGTGTTTGCGTGTTGGTCTCCTTGGAGAAAAAGCATCAAAGAAATCAACCGAATGTGAAACGCAACAAAGAACAAGAAACAAAGAACTGAACATTCTATTGGGAGTTTGTTTTGTGGTATATTTGCTTGAGAAGCCCAACATTAACATAAACACTGTTCTCACTGGGTAATTCATGGGTTTTATTGGTCCTATAACGCTGAAAAACTGCAGTGTAGCTGAGGTGCTAATGCAGTTTCCAACAAACCCCTGTTGAACTCCCACACCATTTTTGCTTCCGAACATGAATAATACCTCAAATCATGCGGAGAGGTGTGCGCTATTACTTTTCTAAGCGATTGAACTTGCTTTTCGCTTGGCAGACAATAAAACAGACCCAAAAAAATCCCATAGACATACTTTCAATGAGTCACATCTAGAGATCAGAATGTCACATAGTAATTAGAAATTGCAAATCTTTTTTTTTTTTTTTTTCAACAAAAAGGGTTTGTTGCATGAGAATATAAAGCCAGAATTTAAAGAATTTTAAAGGCCATGGAGGCTTTCGTTTTACCAGAATTACTTTGAATGTCAGAACCAGAGCACAAACCGTCTCTTTGTTTCGTAGAATATGCATAAAACATTAGTGAACGTGCAAAATGTGATGAGTGAGTTTTTATGGATTACAAAAGTGCATTCTTAGTGCTGAACAATATGAGGAGTTTTAGGACAATGTTATGCACTGGACAAACGGTTTTATATCATATTTCGTCATGTTTTATGCAGATAAAAAGTTCTTGCGTCTGTCAGGCCCTCCACATGAGTTGGGCTAAAGGCAAGATGTTTAATAAATAATGCACAAGTGCTTTTTAAATATAAAGGTCTGTGCTCTGTTCACTGTTCAGTAATATAGTGCCAGGGTCTGTGTACGCGTTCATTATTTTGTACGAGGTCGAACTGAATTTTTCCCCCATGTCCAGCACCGAATAAATCACAGCCGCCCACCCTCGATTCGCCCAAAAGTTAATTCCCCTCTAGCCCACCCAACGTTTGGAATTATTTCGTCGAGAGAGCCTTTGAAATATAGTTGCGCCATAACAATAACAGCCACCGAGAGCGGCTTAATGAAATATTTATCAGGGATTTGTGGATTGAGGCTATTTTAATTACCATTTGCTAAAGAGGCATCTCTGTAGATTTATGAAATGGCTGCGTCTTGCCAGTCAGCGTTTGTCGGTGTCGTTTGTGTTGGGCTGCGCGGCGGGGTGTGTGTCCTTGTGCGTGCCGTAAACACTGAAGTGTGTGTGTGTGAGTGTGTGTCTGTGACAGGGTTGTGCACCATTCAGAATTGAATTAGGAATGGCTTTTAAAAATCCAGTTCTTGAATTCGAATTGAGGTAGAAAGCAGGATGCAGAAATGCAATTTGAATTTGCAAAATGTAAAAAAGTTTGGACATAATGGACGTAAGAAGTCTCTTCACCAAGGCTGCATTTATTTGATCAAAAATACAGGAAAAACAGTAATATTGTGATTTTTTTATATTTTACTCCAGTCTTCAGTGTCACATGATCCTTCAGAAATCATTCTAATACGATGATTTTTTTTTTAAAAGAGATAGATAGATAGATAGATAGATAGATAGATAGATAGATAGATAGATAGATAGATAGATAGATAGATAGATGGATGAAACAGAGATGGATGGATGGATGGATGGATGGATGGATGGATGGATGGATGAAACATAGAGATGGATGGATGGATGGATGGATGAAACATAGAGATGGATGGATGAAACATAGAGATGGATGGATGGATGGATGAAACATAGAGATGGGTGGATGGATGGATGGATGGATGGATGGATGGATGGATGAAACATAGAGATGGATGGATGGATGGATGGATGAAACATAGAGATGGGTGGATGGATGGATGGATGGATGAAACATAGGGATGGATGGATGGATGGATGGTTGAAACATAGAGATGGATGGATGGATGAAACATAGAGATGGATGGATTGATGGATGGATGGATGGATGGATGAAACATAGAGATGGATGGATGGATGGATGGATGGATGAAACATAGAGATGGATGGATGAAACATAGAGATGGATGGATGAAACATAGAGATGGATGGATGGATGGATGGATGGATGGATGAAACATAGGGATGGATGGATGGATGGATGGATGAAACATAGGGATGGATGGATGGATGGATGGTTGAAACATAGAGATGGATGGATGGATGAAACATAGAGATGGATGGATGGATGGATGGATGGATGGATGGATGAAACATAGAGATGGATGGATGGATGAAACATAGAGATGGATGGATGGATGAAACATAGAGATGGATGGATGGATGGATGGATGAAACATAGAGATGGATGGATGGATGGATGGATGGTTGAAACATAGAGATGGATGGATGGATGAAACATAGGGATGGATGGATGGATGGATGAAACATAGAGATGGATGGATGGATGGATGGATGGTTGAAACATAGAGATGGATGGATGGATGAAACAGAGATGGATGGATGGATGAAACATAGAGTTGGATGGATGGATGAAACATAGAGATGGATGGATGAAACATAGAGATGGATGGATGGTTGGATTCTCTATTTTAAAAGAGAAATCCAATTTAATACATGAGTGTTATCCTGGTGCCTACATTTATCCTGGTTAATGTGGAAGATTTTCCTAATTGACTGCACAGATTTTGCTTAGATGAGCATTTGGCTTTTCGAAATGGATTATTTCATGTTCAGGTATCCTGAAATATGACGACGACAGCCTGTGTCAGTGGAAAAAGCAGGTCAAGCAGGGCTGAGCTTTGGTGACATTGGTGAGCTGTAAATGGGATGAACGACATTACAGGGAGATAAACCTGCCCATCTGATGGATTAAAGCCACTTTGACATTTCCAAATCAAATTATGAATTAAAAAAGCAGCCCAGTCAGCAATAATGCAGCGCATGCCGTTAAACAGGACTGCCTCACTCCACCACGCAGCTGTTTACCTCCATGAATTTCCTAAAGGCCAGTTTCCCGCGCGGCAAGGTGAAGAGAACGCATAAACCACAAAATTTAAGACAATATTCATCGCAGTTAACAGTCAACGGATGATGTTATCTGGAGCAGGTTTTAGAGTTTATAGAGTCCGACGTTCATCACATTCGAACCGATGCAATCTAAGAGCAGAGAGACAAGTAAAACATATCAGATGTTTCTTATAATCTTGTGATGAATACGAAAAGCTTACTAAAGGGCTTCCAGTATAGGAAGAGACCGTATCGGGCTGTGTTGAATAATAGATTTAAATGATTGTTAAATGTGATTTTGCCAGCGGCTGAAGGCTTGTCAGAAAGTTGTTAACTGTCAACTGCCATCAAACGATTTTTCTATGTGTGATAATTCACTGATGCCATGGTGTGTTGTTCAGTAACTCGTTTTAAATGCATTAATAACAGCCGTTAACCTTATTCGCCTTCAGTGTTTGACAATGACTTGTATGGCTAATATATAGTGTAATGCACTGTGTGCAATTTCCTGTGATTTGATGTTGTTTTATATTTAAAGAATGTTTTTTTTTTTTTTTTTTGTGCATGCATGAATCTATGCCAGACCAAAAAACATAAATAATTTGCGTGGTTTCATTCCTTAAAAAAGGAACTCAATGTCAATATGAAAGAAAATTATACAAAAAAGTAAATGTTTTAATTAATTCATGGAATTACTATTGCTTACTGTTGTATAATACCCATATATTACATGATTATACTGGTCCAGACATATGCATGCATATAATGATAGTCATTTCTCTTGCATTCATGTTCAGATCTTGACAGATATTAATCATTCAATGCATTACAATCGATTGCTGTTCCTCTAATAATCAGTGACCCTATAAGGGCATGATGTGTGTATTCATCATATAAATGAGGCCCTCCACTACCAGCTTGGGTTACATTTTAGGTATAAGTTATTTATCTTCTCATTATCTCATGTTATTGCCTAGCAACAAGGGAGCTGTTGCTGCTTCTGTTTATTGGTCAGCACTGCACTCATATAGTAAATCTTGTACTCTATCACTGTATTCTGCCGTACTACCAGTGCTGGAGTAGATTACTTACTAATTTTAGCTGGCTACTGATTCAAATTACATGACAAAAATGAGTTTGTATCGTTAGTTAGTAATGTAATCCATTACCTTACACATTTAAGGTAATATAATCAGACTACTTTTGGATTACTTTTAGATTACATTTGACTAATACATTTATCACAGTGTTTTGAATAGGATAATCTTGTACCATTTTGATAAAAAGAGCATGAAGTGCATATCAACAACATAAAGTGCATTAATTATTGCATTACATCATGCAATTAATTTTTGGAATCTGATTACATAATCCAGATTATATGCAATCAGTTACTATCCACTGCGTGCTACTATACTACTCTTACTGAAATGTAGTATATACTGGGCAGAGTGTGTGTGTGTGTGTGTGTGTGTGTGTGCAATTTTGTGATTTATGAGGACACAATTTGTATAATGTCATGGGTATTACACTGGTATTATGACGTAAACATGGAATATGGGGACGTTTCATGAGTACTCATATTTAAAATGGCTTTAAAAACATAATAAACAATGTTTTATTAAAAATGTAAAAATGCAGAATGTTTTCTGTGATGGATAGGTTTAGGAGTAGAGTTAGTGTAGAGGGTGAGAATGTACAGTATGTACAGTATAAAAATCATTACATCTATGGAATGTCCTCTCTGAGATAGCAAAACAAACCTGAGTGTGTGTGTGTGTGTGTGTGTGTTAAAAGGACATTTTTACACAAATTTATTTGAGAAATTTAATGTGTAACATAATGAGGTCATGTGAAAACAACGTAGCATACTACTATTGCATTTTATTTGGCAGTCTCTGTAAGTCTAGAAAAGGATTTTTTTTTTAAAACAACTTTCATAACTTCCAAAACAACAAAAAATACCAAAATATCCACTCGCTGCCACCTGCATCTTGGCTAATAAACTTTATAACTGGATCAGGAACAGCGGTGCATGTCGCAAGAACAAATAAAAATGTTTTTCAGAAGTGCTTACAATCTCTGTGTATTCTTCTGGGATTTCTGATATATTGGAATATATTTCCCTTCATCTACTTAGGAAATAACAAGAAGCCACTTAGAGATATTGAACCATCTGCCTGATTAATATAAGGAGCAAAATAAGGAGAATGTCAGTAAAAAAAAAAAGCAAACAAACACAAAAAACAGCTTTCAGACCCACATTTTCATTCTGCTGGCATGCCTTGCGTATACATGTCATGCTCTCTCCGGGGCTTTGGCAAATGTGGGCACTTCTTTGTTTAGTTTCACAGACTTGCTCATTCACTGCCTGAATATTTAAACATGGTGGGAACGTTGATGCAGCGACTGCAGTGTCGTTTCAAAGCAAGAGTTTGAATACCTTTGAGTTGTGTGACTTTCTGTATTCTGTCGAACACAAAATTAGCTATTTTAATGCATTTAATGCAAGCAGTTCACACTGCTTGCATGAGATTGGAAAGTGTAAGCGGAGGTCAAGACGCGAACCCGATCTCACAAAGTTTCGTTATAATCCATGAAGCCGCCAACACTTTGTTTGTTAATGAGAGGTTTCGCGAGCCTGCATTACTCAGCACTAAATAAAAACTCTGGCATTTTGAGTTTTGACCTCGGACCCGGGTCTTCCGGCATTGGAGTCGGAAGCTCTAAAAAGGAGGCTAAAGGCTGAAACCTCTAGCGTCTGTCGCTAGAGCATTTCTTGAGGTCAGAGGAGTGAGGTTTACTCGCACAGCAACAACTAGCTGGCCTCCGTTACACTCACCCCCCTAAACCTCACTCCCATCCGGGTCACGGCACCGATGTAACCCCTCTACCCAGATCCTACTCGGCTCGCTCTGAGTGTGTCTCGAACCTCGGTCTTCCGACATTGGAGTCGGAAGCTCTAACAAGGAGGCTAAAGGCTGAAACCTCTAGCGTCTGTCGCTAGAGCATCTCTTGAGGTCAGAGGAGTGAGGTTTACTCGCACAGCAACAACTAGCTGGCCTCCGTTACTCTCACCCCCCTAAACCTCACTCCTATCTGGGTCACGGCACCAATGTAACCCCTCTACCCAGGTCCTACTCGGCTCGCTCTGAGCGGACCTCGAACCCGGTCTTCCGACATTGGAGTCGGAAGCTCTAACAAGGAGGCTAATGGCTGAAACCTCTAGCGTCTGTCGCTATAGCATTTCTTGAGGTCAGAGGATTTACGCCGTTTTTACTCCGTTACACTAAAAAGGTTCTATATAAGGAGAAATGACTGCGTAACACTTTCATGTTCAATAGGTTATTTCACTTTTTTTGTGTGTGATAAAGTATATTTACAAGCTGTTTAATTCATAAAATGTAGGCTAATGAAAACAAAAAAATAATTAAAACTAAAAGAACCCTGACAGAACCCATTAAGGTTCTATATAGAAGCGTTTTGTAAAAAATTTTAATATTAACATATATAAGAATCCTACAGTGATGTTGGTACATGGAGATATCAGCTATCATACGTACAGTCCCACTATCAGATTCGGCATGAGGCCAGTGGAGGGATGATGAATCTGTACAGTCATTTTTGCTCATCTGTAACAAACACACATGGGCTATAGTGATATCACATGCTATCTTGCTCAAGACAAGAACAGAATGCCCTGTTTGAGACAGGACAAGTGTAGTTCAGGAGTTGAGCTGGAAAAAACATATTCTTTTCCAGGAAAAAAATAAAATAAAATCCAAAAATCCGATAAATTGGTAACACTTTACAATAAGATTCCATTTGTTAACTTCATGAATTAACAATGAAAAATCTTAGTTAATGTTATAGTGCACATGGTCATATGGACTATTGTGATACTTATTATGGTGCTTTTTTTTGTCCTCATTTATTGTAATTGTATGCAAAAGAGATTCTAGTGTATCCTCCTTTTGAATTCCATGGAAGGAAGAATCATGAGGATGAATAAATGTAAATACATTATCGCTCTGATTTAAGATACACTACATCTCGAACGTTTGGAACAAATTTTTCTTGTTTTTTTCACCAAGGCTGTATTTATTTGCTCAAAAAAAGTAATATTGTAAAATATTATTACATTTGAAAAGAGCTGTTTTCTATTTTAATATATTGTAACATGTAATTTATTCCTGTGATCAAAGCTGAATTTTCAGCATCATTACTCCAGTCTTCAGAGATCAGTTTCCATAAAAATATGAAGCAGCACAACTGTTTTCAACATTGATAATAATCATAAATGTTTCTTGAGCAGCAAATCATCATATTAGAAGGATTTCTGAAGGATCATGTGACACTGAAGACTGGAGTAAGTTTTATTCTGAAGAAAATGTATCTTTTTAAGGGATTACATATTTTAATGGAAACAAATTGCAAGTCTGTTAGCTGGGGAAAGAAAACATACAGTGTGTAGAATTGCACGTTTCCCCGAGAGACCACAGGCGATCAACACTTTAATGTCATTGTGCAACACAATTAATTCCATTTTCTAAGCTATTAGGTTTAGATTGCTTATCAAACTGCTCATTCAGATCGTTTCCCTCTGCACTGCATCAGGGTCACGGCGAAACGCTTTTCCCTGGTGAAGATAGAAAGAGACACAGCGAACATAAGTCTAAGTGATTAAGAGAAACACTAAAGGAAAAAGACGTCAGTAATAAAGGACAGGCTAAAAAGGCAGAAACAAATCCGAGACAGCTTGCGTGTGCCGGGCTCTCCTGTGACAACCACGGCCGCTATGCTGGCATATTAACGGATAGCTGCGGCATTCCTGGCCTGTCCTTTTGTCGGTGGGATCATTCAGTGTGCGGTCACGCTGTGTAGGGCCTGTCCGCTGCGGCAGCGAGGAAACTTGGACAGCCTGCTATTAGAATCGCTGGCCATCATGTGTCCCGGCATGCAGCGTGGCATACTAATGACTCAAGACGCGGCCTTCTGACGCTGTGGCGATGAGTGGGCTGAATGAATGAAGGTGCTTTCAGGGTGAAGCTGGCGTTATCTGAAAGGGAACATTAGCAGAAACATGGACATCATGCTTGGAAATATCAAATATTCAACAGTGGAAATGAAAAGAGAACACAGGCTGGGTTGAGAATGGCAAAACTGCATACTGTTCCCTTGTGGAAAAGAAGTGTACTTAAAGGGATAGTTCAACCAAAAATCATTTACTCATCTTCAAGCCATCCAAGGTGTGTTTGATAGGGGTGTGACGAGACCCCTATCCCATGAGACGAGACGAGACACGAGATTGGGTTCACGAGACGAGATTTTTATAGTATTTTTAAGAAATCCTCAATAATGAAACGTATGAAGGGAAAATAGTCTTTTATTCAACTGAAAATCATAAAATGCAAAAATGTTGGTGCATTTTGAAATCAACTTGTAATGCATGTCATTTTACTTCTATTTTAATGAATTATTTGCAGTAAAACAACATGCAATCACTGCTAAATGTTTTGCCACAAAATCAACCAATTGTTTTCTGCCCTGTATAATTTCACATGAGAAATCTCACTGAACTTCTTTCTACAGATTGAACATAAATTAAACCGTATAAATAAAATAATTATAAATAAAAAATTCAAATAACACTTTAAGTGTCACTTTAACTGCAGTACAAAGTTGACCATTTCCCAGTCACTATTGATTGTGTGGCTGTAACTGTTATATAGCTCTGCGTACACCGAGAAGTCCAACCGTCAGCAGTAACAGCGATGCTTTCTGCCTCTTTAGGGGCCGTTCACATATCGCGCCTAAAAAAGCGTGTAAAGCACGGCCTCGTCGCTTCCTCCTTCTTTTGCAAGCGTTCATCTCGCCGCGGCACAGGTGCGCCAGGAAAAAACAGGTGCGCCGCACCGCATGCGCGTCGCGACCGCGTCGCTTCCATTTTGCGCGAATGAAAATGCGCGCGATATGTGAACCGCCCCTAAGAGTCTGTACAACCTTGGCCGAGGTGTACGGCATAGTTTTCTTACAATGTTTACATATTGTTTGTGTCTTGTGTGTTATTCTTTCGCCGTTTATTATTTCTTCTGGAAAACCAAAATGTTTCCACACAAACGATTTGAAAGTGGCGGGGGCATCTTCAATAATAATTTCACCCTCACACTGATAGCACGACGAGACAACTTTTCACCTCGACGAGAAATCTCGTCACGTTTTAGTCTCGTGAGATCTCGTGGTACGAGATCTCGTCACACCCCTAGTGTATGACTATCTTCTTTCAAGGCAGGAACACACCAAACCGACGGTCGGCCGTCGGGCAGTTTTTGTTCGTCGGCCGACTAAGTTTTCTCAGTGTATTCCGCACCGTCGGCTGAAGTTGGTCCTGTTTTTCGGCCGTTTCGACATGGCGTCGGGCCGTCGGTGAGAGAGAGAACTCTGATTGGCTGGCTGTTCAGTGTAGCAAATGAGTCAGTTCATGAGAATATAAGCAAAAGTTATGAAAGCAAGCAAAGAAGTCATAACGGCACAGACAGAAGGTTGTTCTAATTTCACGTCATCTTACCTGAGCACTCGAATGCATGGATATTTTCATAATAACATGAGCGGAGTGGAATAAATGATTGATATTCAGAACGGTAAGCAAGCGCTGCTTTGTTTATGGTTTGTATACTTGCAGTCTTGGTTTCGCTTTCCCTTTTTGAATGATGAATATTGACAAATAAATCTGCTTATAAATAGACAGTTATCTCCCGCGTAGGTGTCGAGGGTCGGTTTGGTGTGTCAGGGCAACTTTGGACCCAGAAGCTTGGTGTGTTCTGGCTTCAGACGAATATAATCAAAGATATATTTAAAAGTATGGAGGCTTTTCAAAGCTTTATAATGCAGTGAATGGGGTGCCTGATTTTGAAGGGGGTTAATAAAGGCCTTCTGAAGTGAATCGATAGGTTTTGTAAGAAAAATATCCATAGTTATGACAACCACTACCACGCCAGACACACGTCAATGTATGTGGAGCAACTTTTCTCTATTTAAAGGGGTACTTGATTATGATTTCATGTTTTTAACTTCAGTTAGTGTGTAATGTTGCTGTTTGAGCAGAAACAACATCTGCAAAGTTACGACGCTCAAAGTTCAATGCAAAGGGAGATATTTTCTTTTACAGAATTTAAGACTACAACAAATGGCTGGTAGGGACTACAACGAGCTTCTTCCCAGGTTGGTGACATCACTAACTACAAAATTTACATAAACCCCACCCTGGGAACACACAACAAAGGGGCCATGTTGGGCTGCTTTAGAGAAGAGGAAGAGTTGTTGTAGTCGAGTGTTGTTACATGGCGTCATTTTACACCGACTGCTTCACAAACGAGGGTCAATTCAACGCTGGATTTGCACAAAAGATGAACATAACGACACATGCTAGTCGATGAGTTGATCAACTCCACAGCAACTATATCAATTTATCCAGTAACAGTTCAGAAACGTCTAAAAGTTGGAACTTCTTCCTGAGTCTCTCCATCAGTGTCGACTCCGGTTTGAACAATGTAAGGATGAACACTGTCCTCATTTTTTCTGCGTGAGATTCTCCAGCTTTGTTGTTGTTGAGCTGTTAAAGCTCCGCCCTCTTCTGGAAAGGGGCCGGGAGCAGCAGCTCATTTGCATTTAAAGGGACAAAAACGGCATGTTTTTGCTCACACCCAAATAGAGGCAAATTTGACAAGCTATAATAAATGATCTGTGGGGGATTTTGAGCTGAAACTTCACAGACACATTCTGGAGACACCAGAGACTAATATTCAATCTTGTGAAAAGCATAATAGGTCCCCTTTAAGGATATGACGAGACACGCACGGGCAAGTGACGTATGTATGCATACACTTATAATAGGCTTACCACAGAATCAGGGTAAGACAAAAACACATTTTGGAAGAAGGATTGATGGTGCATTGACCATTATTTAAATGTTGTTCATTTTGAAATAAAATTACATAATGTGTATTATTTCCGTAATAACTTCTCTTTTTAAAAGTATACTAAATGTACTACTTTATTCACAAGGGTGTTTCTCCACATCTATAAATGCCTGCAAAATTTAGTGGTGTTTGTTGAAGTAAATATGTGTTATTTTACTTGCGTATTTTACTTGTTATTTTAAGTGATCAGACAAAGTAAGGTAATTAGAGAGTGGGCAATGATATTTTAACAGGCGCACACAGCTGAAGTAACTTTTTCAACGTTTATCATTTGCCATGCTGAAAAGTTAAACATGGCAGCCTAATAAGGGCAGTGTCAGAGAGAGAAAGTAATTACTGAAAATCTTTGAATTAATCAATTAATTTTTTATGAGACATTTTTCAAGAAAACCCAATTAAACCATTCAAAAATGCCTCACTATTGAAAAATCTGCTTTACAATCATGAATGTGCCTTTTTCACTTTCTCTGTGTGTGTGTGTGTCTGTGTATGTGTATTCCCTACGTTATGGGGACCAAATGTCCCCACAGGTATAGTAATACTAGTAAATTTTGATCTTGTGGGGACATTTTTTTGGTCCCCATGAGGAAACAAGCTTATAAATCATACAGAATTATCTTTTTTGAAAATCTAAAATAGCAGAACATTTTCTGTGATGGGTAGGTTTAGGGGTAGGGGTAGTGTAGGGGGACAGAATATACAGTTTGTACAGTATAAAAACCATTACGCCTATGGAATGTCCCCATAAAACATGAAAACACAACATGTGTGTGTGTATGGGTATTTCCTACGTTACGGGGACCAAATGTCCCCATAAAACATGAAAACACAACATGTGTGTGTGTGTGTGTGTATGTGTGTATATATATATATATATATATATATATATATATATATATATATATATATATATGTGTGTGTGTGTCTGTATATGTGTGTATACATATATTTTTTTCGGCAAAAATATCTGTTTTGCCATGATATAAGATTATGGTCATATCACCCACTTCTAGTAGTAAGCAGTAGGATTCATCCAAACACAGCCAATGTTTGTTGTGCGTTCAGCTCTCAATAGGAAGCATAGTGGATATGCACTCCAAAGCTCTGTATTGTGAAGAAGAGGAGTTTCTAAGGCGCAATCTTGTGCATCAACTGCACTTAGCTCTTAACACAGAACGCTGGCAAGAGCCCAGACGCAACCCGCTATGAGTCACATCTTTAAAAGCTCTGACCGCAGCAGCCAAAAGTAAAAGCTCCCAATATTTGTGATTAAACCGGGATGGACAACAGGCGTGCGAAGCCAAAAAGCCTTTTATTTTTAAAATATTCATCACTCCCAAGCATCTTTAATCCTGTTTTCAGAAGAAACGGGGGCGGAAGAGTGTTTGTGAAGGAAACACCAGCATAATCAAACACCTCGGTGGGAATGTGATCAGAAATGCTGTTTTACACATACGCATCTTTTTTTGTTAGCAATATGCTCCCTTTGTAGTCGGTTTAAAAAGGAAAGGGAATGGTTAAACTTTAATCCCATTTGCATTTATGGATAATTGATTGCTTAGTTGCATACTGAATGATCGCTCCAGCAGTCCATTAAACAGAGAAATAGGATTGACAAGGCTGTGCAAATGGGGTTTGTATCCGGCAAAGGTCGATCGCTAACTCTAAGTCCTTGTTCCCAGATGAATGCGGTGAAACGCAGCTGTGCGATGAAGACTCCGCTGCATGAAGATTAATCCTGCCTTGTGGATCTTGCACCTATGTAAACAATGCAATGTGATTTAGATGCATATGAGCACGGCAGCCTTCAAAATGCATGCGAAAGGCCTGGAGACAATACTAAAAACCACCTTCGTTAAATTGCCGAATTCACTCATAATTGAAGCGCGTAAAAGGACGTGCAAAGTAAGGAAATTAACAAGAGATTATATGCATTTGAAATGCTGCTTAAAGTACACCCGTCCTCTCTCAAAGCGGTTGTAAAAAGTGCAAAAGTGGCAATTTGTTCAACACAAAAGGGCCATAAGCTCATTTAAATGCTTCTAAGACAACATTTTCACTTCTTTATTTCCAGCTAAGTAATTAGGCAAACTGAGCCTTGAAGTCGTTCTTCAGGCCTTTTATGTGGACCCCCAACTAAGCCAATTTGCATAATCGTTTTCTTCATTTAGGGTATACACTGGCCCCGAAAGGTATGGAACTTGCAAGTCACATTTAAAAATGTATGTCATTGCATTAGATGCAAAAATATAAACTAAACATCAAACACTTTAAAAAGCACTGGGTTGTTTTCAACCCAAGGGCTGGGTGAATATAGGACAGAACACATGTTGGGTTCATTTTACCCTGCAAATTGGGTTGTTTATTTAAGCCAGCATAATGGGTTGATTCATTTATACTACAATACCAGCTTCTTTTCATTAATGATTAACTTAAATCCTCTAAACTGTTTTTAAATGCTCCACACAACCACTGGTTTGCGTAAGACCTTTGTTTTCAATCGTATTTTAAAGTATACCATATTTCATATGGTTTTTAATGCATATCGTCTACATTTGAACTCGTTTAACAAATATTAGAAGTAAAAATTAAACATTTAGAAGTGATTCAAGTGTAATGTACCAGTCTCTGTGATCCTGTTTCCACCGTAACGGCGCTGGACGCGCAGATAAATGGAGTTCATTCATGTCAAATTTCAGAAAATTCCCCAGCTCAAATTTTTCATTTTGTTAAGATTTTTTCCTGTAGAAAGACAAACATAAATAGTGATGAAAACTAAAATATTAAATGTCACAGATGTGTATTCATTGAGTAATCCACTATTTTGTAGAAGGGGGTTAAAGTGACATTTTCCCCCTGAGATTTGGAGCCAAATTACAGGGTGTAAAAATGACTTTAGAAAGATGGCAGCATCATTATTTTATTTTTTCACACAGATTGGTAGGTCTGTTAGTACAATCTGTTGACTTTAGCAATCGTAGTTTCATTATATGCCAACGGTGACGGTTCAAAAATGGCAAAAAAGCACTTCTTGTGTATTTTGCTTCAAGTTTGCATGCCTGTAACTCGAGAAGCATTAAAGATATCTTAATATCCTTTTAGATATCCTTTTTCCTTTTGGTATTTTCATTTTAAAGACCCTCGATGGTTCAATCCCAGAGATATGGAGATCTCAATGAGTAAATTGTTCACATTTTCAGTGGTCAAAAACCAAAAATGGGTCACTTCACATACAACTGATACTATTTTCTTTTAAAAAGAATATCTAAAGAACAAATAATGTTTAAACTAGAAATGTATCTCGTGTTTTTCCATCAACTCAATTGCATAGAACATACCCGTCTGAGTGCCATAAATATTCCTTTTGCAAAGTTTGCATGCCTGTAACTCTAAAAGTGTTCAAGATATATTAATATCCTTCTAGATTATCATTCTTAAATAAACTTTTCTCTTGGAATCCTCATTTTCAACGCCCTATATAGTTCAGTCACATAGATATGGCGATCTCAAAGCAGCTCCATGTTCAAATTGTTGAATTTTGCATTTTTAATAATTTAAAACAATAAAAAATGTTTGCTCAAGCCACATGCCCTTCCACTGGAGCACCACATTCTGTAGACACTTTATGCCCCCATTTTAATATTTTATGCAAATATTATTTATTTAAAAATGAACTGACAACACGCCCACAATGTCTGTCTTCCCTCACACTAATGCACTGACATTCATTTTTAAGTGTCTGAACACTTTTTAGCACTAGTGTACTTACAAATGCCATAATGTGCTGTATGAACAGGATGGCAAACGAAAACAAACGCACAGCTGGAGTGCCATCACGAACACACATAGTGCACTTCATAAAGTGAATTTCATAAACATATCTCAGTCGCCGTCATTGGGACTAGGAGGCAGGGGCCGTATTTAATCTGACAAGAATTCGTCATAAATCGATCTGTCTTCTGTTGGGTAATGCGGCACAATCCAATTGCGGGCTGATGGCACATGCACCATGTCTCTGGACAATGCGTCTCTTCTATCTGTTTGCATGGCGTTAGCGTCCATGCGTTTAACGCAATTGGTTTAGAGAGTTCACAGATGGCGTAGGCGCTGCTAATCAATCGCAACAAATTGCGTTTCAGTTCTCTTAGCTATGGAAAGACGCTTCTCTATCTTTCTTAATCGCTTCGAGGAAGCTGTTCATGTGATGCAATTAAAAGGTGTAATTGACAATACTGTTATATCATTCCCTGTCCACATTAGCTGCGTCGCCTTTAGCATGTTGCACATGAGAATGTGTCGCACCAATCGTTGCATTGCAGGTTGCATTCATCATTAGTGTCTTCGCTAGCTATTTTCTCCCAGAACTGAGTTCATTTGTTCCTTCAATAAACTGAGAAGCTAAGCATCAACCTGTGCAGTTCATTATACGCAAACTTACCTGCTTATCTCACGCATTATTGCTGGGGTCTGCTTCCTTTAAAACAGTCAGGAGCTAATATTACTTAATTAGCACATAATTATATACAATTCAAAGCTGCAGTGAGGCAGAGGTTGGGATGGCGGAAGCCTAAACGCACGGTATCAGCAAAATGGCTGTAATGCAATAAGTGGTCTCCACTTAATGGAGTCAAGCCCTCCATTTAAGAGAATAAAAGCAGTGGTATGTAAGTGCTTTCTCTCTAGAGCCCGGGACTGCATATAAATCAGGTCTACAGAGCGGCCGGCCAACCGCTGCCGTGTTCGGATGCTGCTTATGAAGATGTGTGCATCATAGCTGTGTGTGCCAAACCCTGTCTGTGGCGTGTGTTCAAACAGTACGGCCCGATATCCCTCACTGTAAAAAGTGTGGGGTTAAAAACAACCCAAGTTGGGTTAATTATGGACAAACTCAGTGATTGGGTTGTTTTGACCCAGCGGTTGGGTTAAATATTCGCCCAACCTGCTGGGTAGCTTTATTTAATTCAACTATTGTTTTAGAATTGCTGTATTGCTTGCTTAAAATGAACCCGTAATGTGTTGGAAATTAACATTTATTATTAATTTTAATGAATAATAATTAAACAAACATTAATTAAATCTATCAATCTATTTATCTATACATCTATCCATCCAATCAATCAATCAATCAATCTATCTATCTATCTATCTATCTATCTATCTATCTATCTATCTATCTATCTATCTATCTATCTATCTATCTATCTATCTATCTATCTATCTATCTATCTATCTATCTATCTATCTATCTATCTATCTATCTATCTATCTATCTATCTATCGGTTTCATCCATCCATCTATCCATCTTATCTATCTATCTATCTATCTATCTATCGTTTTCATCCATCCATCTATCCATCTTATCTATCTATCTATCTATCTATCTATCTATCTATCTATCTATCTATCTATCTATCTATCTATCTATCTATCTATCTATCTATCTATCTATCCATCATATATCCATCCAATCTATCTATCTATCTATCTATCTATCTATCTATCTATCTATCTATCTATCTATCTATCGGTTTCATCCATCCATCTATCCATCTTATCTATCTATCTATCTATCTATCTATCTATCTATCTATCTATCTATCTATCTATCTATCTATCTATCCATCATCTATCTATCTATCTATCTATCTATCTATCTATCTATCTATCTATCGGTTTCATCCATCCATCTATCCATCTTATCTATCTATCTATCTATCTATCTATCTATCTATCTATCTATCTATCTATCTATCTATCTATCTATCTATCTATCGTTTTCATCCATCCATCTATCCATCTTATCTATCTATCTATCTATCTATCTATCTATCTATCTATCTATCTATCTATCTATCGGTTTCATCCATCATTTATCCTTCCAATCTATCTATCTATCTATCTATCTATCTATCTATCTATCTATCTATCTATCTATCTATCTATCTATCTATCTATCTATCTATCTATCTATCTATCTATCTATCTGTTTCATCCATCTCTACATTCATCCATCCAGCCATCCATGCATCCATCCATCCATACATCATCCATCCATCCATACATCATCCATCCATCCATCCATCCATCCATGCATCCATCCATTGGGCAAGTGATAGTTCCACTCACAAAGCTATCATATATGATTTTAGAATACACCACACAAGTCACATGGACTGATTAAGTTGCATTTTTGTTTTGGAAAACAATTCTTTGTTTTCCACAAATTTTCATTATGAGTGCGCTGTCCCTTTAAGCTAACATGTCTGTCTACCTTTTTATTTCTACACTGTAGTAGGCGTATCAGTTTCATTCAGTGTTTCTATTGCAGCATCACTGTCAACTGATAAAAGCATGTTTGACACGTTACAATACCTCTTGCACAAGTGGAAAAATGGTTCATTTATGAGCCCTGGTTACTCTAATGATGAACTCTAAATGATGTTATCACAGTTTGCATTCCAAAGGTACTAATTACGACCAAATTAGACTCAAAGGAATAATTAGGGTTTCTTTTGTGAAGGTTGTTGGAGGGAAAAATCTCAATCTGAATGTGATGATAATTACCGAAACCGTAACACTCTTTTGCATTTCAGTGTGATCTTCTGATCTTTATGCCATATCTAATACTATTAGCATTCTCTACCGTCTTCCACCTGGCAGATGCATTTCCTGTTATTTGCGAACGCTCGTTGTATTGGCACCATTGAAGAGAGGGAGCGGGTGGCCGGCTTGCCAATCTCATTCCATTTGCTGTGTGTTAAACTTTTGATTGGCCTGTTGCTGCAAATGGAGAATGTATTTATGGGGTTGATTGCAGAGCTCATGGGCCTCTTATGAGAGAGGGGAACTCATTTGCAGTCCACTGAAAATACATTTCACACACTTTAGATAGGTTTTATCCGTGCACGCTGCACTCGGTTGGACACTGTCGCAATTTAAGGCAGCGTTTACACTGAGGCACAGATCCATATCCTATTTTTTTACTGTCTGTTTACATTCTTTCAAGATAAGATATAAATGTGTTTTACATGAATACGCCACAAAACAGCCAGGGTCCAAATGTAATATTATATATTATTTATTTTTATTATTTTAACATAAATGTAGTAATGTAGTAAAAAAAAAAATATATATATATATATATATATATATATATATATATATATATATATATATTGACTAATAATGGACTAATTTTGAAGTTTTATTAAGTGTTAACAATGAGATTATCTGGTTTTTATAATCAATTAACGCTGCTTTTCTTATTTTTTACAAGATGGACAAAATTTCTCACCAAAAAAGTAATTCAGTTTAATCAAAATTTTGGTTTGACTGAATTACACTTTTGGTTATACCAAATGACGATATTTTCAAACAATGCTAGCAGGCTGATATCTAGCTAGTTAGCTAGCCAAAGGACAATCAAACATTTTATATTTAATACAAGTTTTTAAAATATTACAACATTTTCCATGTTTTATAGCGGGTGTACCAAATGACCTGATGTTTTGGGACATGCGTAGGCTATGAGGAAGTGAAAACATGAATTTTTCAAATAGTTAAGAGAGAGTTAGTTACTTATTTAGTTACAGGTGTTACATCCTGTCACGATATTGACTGCATGACTTGATCCAAAATGGTCCCTTTATTTTGGTTACTCCGAATGACATCAATGAAATTCGTCAAGACATTCTTTCTCATAACAAAGCAACGACTTCTACACATAGTTGTAATGCCATTTTGCACTATGTTGATATATAATGTTATAAAATCATGCCAGAATGAAAAATATATACATTTATTACATTTTAAGATATTTTAATCACAAATGAACTGGCTGTAATGGCCTTTGGACGGTTAAACCGAATGACCTTTCAACACTTCAAAATCTTTAAAATACCTTAATATGTAGCAAAATATAATTAAAACCTTTTGCATTTAATAAAAGAGATCTAGTTGTACTACCTTACGAACTTTGGATGTCATATCTTTGTTTTTTATTATTATTAAGGCCTTTAGACAAAGAAATGACCTGTCACGTCATTGACCCATATATATATATATATATATATATATATATATATATATATATATATAATACTAATAATAAAAGAATTACTATTAATATATATATATAATAATAATAAAATAATTACTATTAATTATATATATATATAATTAATAGTAATTATTTTATTATTAGTAGTAGTAATATTATTAATAGTAATATTTTTTATATTTATCAAATAAATTATTCAAATAATTTATATTTAATATATATGTAAATAATTAAAAATTGAACAACTGGTTAAATGCATTAGTAATTTTTGCAAAACATAGGAGACACAGCTGGCAACCTACAGCAGATCTCTCTTTGAAATGCAGTATTAATGCTAACCATGTCCCTCTTTGTCTTTCCTCTCTCTCAGGCCCCTCAACAGTTGGGCACATTGGCGTTCTACAGGTATGAGCAGCCCATCGTGGACTACTGCCAGACTCACCAGCCCCTGCACATGAACAGGGGCTTTGAGCCTCCGTCCCAGACCCTCGAGGGGCTGGGGGCACGAGAACGCTGTGGCGTCCCATCCGCTGGCCTCCGTCCTTCCGTGCCTGCAGCCCCTCTGTCAGACGTCCGCACCCTACCGCAGTGAGCTGGAGATGGACTCGTCCCTGTCGCCTGTTTTCCCCGCTGAATGTCCCTTGAGGGCCTACGCTCTACCCCCAACATGAACCCTCCACGAGACAGAATCACAGATATATGGGCCAGTGTGATAAACTACAGACTCTCAGGAGAGGACAGGATCAACTCTGTCTTTGTCGTGAAGTGGGTTAAAACACACTCTGGTTTGTCATCCGCAAGAATCATCATTGTACTGTACGATCGATGTGTTTGGAATAATCTAACAAGATGTTTTTTTTCGGGGGGGGGAGGGGGGAAGCATTTTATCCTGATGCTTTGGGCTTTTTGTGAGCTCGGCCCTCTAAATGTTTCAAAAGCATCATGCTAATGGCAAAACGTCTCAAGCGAGAAATAAACATCAAGGCCTTTATTGACTCGACAGCACGCATACATCGGTGTTCTCCCAGAACCAGAAGTAATTAAACGTAAAAAAGCCGTCCCTTAAATGGATTCGAGAAACCGGAGCAGCGAGCAAAGGAATTTCTGAGCAGGTTCTGAGCATAAAAATCTCTTTTATCTCTTTCTAATAAGGCCTTTCAGAAGGACTCCTGCCCCGTGAAGTCAGCGATAATTGCTTTATATAAAATTGCCCAAATTTAATTCCTCAAGGTGAGCTGACGAATTTGAATTGTAAATGATAATATGACCCTCACTTGACAGCTTCTCTATTGTGAATCTTTAAAATGAGTCTTGATCGTTTGGTATTATGATGAAAGAATCCATCACACCATGCTGATTTTACTCTGAAAATCACTGACAGCTGTGACATCATTTATCAGTGCTGTTTTACACCGACTGTGGGAAATGTCTGACACAATCTGTGAGGTATTCATATTGAGTTTCCTTTCACTTTTAGGATGTTAACACCAGGGTCATTCCTGTTAGGCCTTATAAATCCTTGAACTTATTTTAAAAAATATATATAGCTGTGTGGTATTTAATTTATTTCAATAAAATGGTCTTGAAGACAATCAGGTCAAGATCAGGCTCTTATAACGTGATAAATTTAACAATGGCAAGACATTTTACATGAGAATGATATTTTTTTTTAATTGACTCGTTATCAAACTGATTTGTGTGATTTATCGATCAAGCAGAATGTTGTTTTCCCTCCAAAATGATGTCACTTCCAGGAGAATGATGTCATTTTGTTTGTAAAAAGCATTTTACAAATACTACGAGGACACAGAAAAATTAACAATTGACCCTTCGTCGCCACTTTGATTGACAGGCGATCTGACCAATCATAACCCCGAATCCGCCATTTTGTCTGACTCGAACTTGAAAAATTGTGTGTCCTCACGTCTTGAAACAACATTCCTTCTGATGTTCATTCATGTTTATTTGATGCTATAAATGAACTAGTATGAAGAGATGATCGGTTCACGAGGAGCTACAGCGATCTGTCACGACACATTAAACACACACTAGACGCTATTTATTGTTTAAACTTCTTTAAAACATTACTATATTTTAAATATGAAACTGTTTCATACGCTGTCAGTGTCCTCTTTGCTCCAGGATGTATTGAGAACGCATGTCTTGTCGGACATAGCAACAGTAACTAAAGGGGGCGGGTCTTTGCGAAGAGTCAATTGAAGAGTTCAGATGCAAAAGCCACTAAAAGCCACCTCCATCTAAAATGAGATAATATTCAGCGAATAATATACGTTCATCAAATACTTTCGCTTCAATTCTGCTAAATCTCAGCATCAGCCCATTCAGAAATACCGGTTCGTTGGCAGAAACTACTTCCCTTTGTCAGCAAAAGCCTCTAAGTCCACAGAAGATGAAGCCGTGAATCGAATCATATGATTTCAAGATGAACGACGATGTGCGTATGAACCACTTTCAATTTGCAAGTTTTTACCATGTTTTGTCCATCGTTACAGTGGCTGTGAAGAACAGTGTTCCTTTTGCTGCTCCAAAACTGACAGCAACAGACGTTTTGCGACGTCTTTTTGTCCAAAGAGGTGGTTTTTGCGAGAGAAAAAAAAGAAAAGCACACATGGACGGTCAAGTTTGTTAAATACCAATGAATTGACTAAAGTGACATTTATGAAAATAAGGCATTTTAATAACCTCTTCATTGCCACTAAAGTGAGATTACTGAACCTAAACACAGGAGCCTGATAAAAAAAGGGAACATGAAAATGTCCAGCATAGCAGGAATGACCCACATCTGTTGTTGAAGCCTATTGGTTGTACCCATTATGAAAGTGGATGTGTGTTGCACTGTACTACGTTAGTACCATAAACTGTTAACCATCATCATCTCGCACCTGTGTCCCACGTAACACCACCGATTGGACATTGTGCCGTATTTCGGAGAGGATCCGTTAAATGACATGGAAATTGATTCCGTTTCTTTCTGTTTTGCCACAACTCACATTCCAGCTGGAACTGTACAAATAAAGACCATGGGAGTGACCTAGAGACGCTATAAAGTGGGAGAAAGCACTTCCCAGACTGGACTACGTGTCTTGTACATATTATGTAAATTAAAACAAGGATGTCTTTGCTTCTACAGAAACAATCTTGTTACCTAGAAGAGGAGCCTTATCTTTAATCCAGGAGGAAGTGAACATGCATTCAGTGTGTGTGTGTGTGTGTGTGTGTGTGTGTGTCTGTTAGCGCGGGTGCATGAACTGAAAGTGCGAATGGAAAAGAAGGAGAAGATGGCTGTGTTAGAATATTAGCCTGCTGTTTGAAAAGAACATTGGTTTCAAAAAATTTTACTTTCCTTTGCGGTTTTACATAATTGCAACATATGTTAGATGCATCTGTCAAGTGGGACGGTGCGTCAAACACCTGTCCTCTAATAATGATTACAGTGATTTTCCAACCAAATGTTTTTATACCAGTATTTATGTGAGAAAAAAAAAAGAAGATAACTAGTATATACTTTTACATTTTACATTCTCCCGACCCCTTCCATGCAATACTTGCGTCTGTAGAGCGGAATGATCCGTTTCGGTTCTGATGCCAAGATTGTGATGATTATTTTAAGCATTTGACTGTGTTTCCCTGTATCTTAGCAATGAGGTCGATATATTTCATTTCGTCTATTCAACAGTTATAAAGCGTAATTTGTTTTTTTTAATATGCCTGTCCGTCTCTTATTTTCTCTATTTCAGGACATTGATCTTGTACTATGCACAACATGCTCTTATAGACATAGAGCAAAAAGACTGGGTGCGCCGTTAAACATCTTGTTGTTTTTTCATCATCTGACGCCATGAGCACCATGTTTTTTAAGAAGCCATAGAAAGTTAGAAAACCAGAAACATACTTCATCTTATTATGCTATTCTTGTGTTACTTGTGAAACGAGGAAGTTTCCTTCAAATATTTGTGCAGTTTAGGATAGTCGTGGCCTAATGGTGAGGGAGTCGGGCTTGTAACCTGAAGGTCGCTGGTTCGATTCCCACGCTGGCAGGAATTGAAGGTGAGGATTGTGAATGAACACCTTTGATACCATGACTAAGGTGCCCTTGAGCAAGGCACGACTCCCCGAATTGCTCCCCTTGTAAGTCACTTTGGATAAAAGCGTCTGCCAAAAATGAATAAATGTAAAATTTAAGTGTTTCAAGTAGCTATCAAATTTCTCAGCAAGATTCTTACTTCGGCGTGACAATATTTGACCTGAAAGAAAAAAATGATGGTAGAGGAAGACACAAATTCATGCTACATGCCTGCAACGTGTAATTGTGTTGTATTATAAACTATGTGAATGAGTTCTGACTCACTTTAGTATGGAAGCCCGTTCCCACCACTGTTGAGAAAAAAAAATATTCCGTAAGTCATAATAATGAGAAACTTTCTCATAATAATGACTTAGTATCTCATAATAATGACTTAACATCTCATAATAATGACTTAGTATCTCATAATAATGACTTAGTATCTCATAATAATGACTTAGTATCTCATAATAATGACTTAACATCATAATAATGACTTAGTATCTCATAATAATGACTTAGTATCTCATAATAATGACTTAACATCTCATAATAATGACTTAGTATCTCATAATAATGAGAAACTTTCTCATAATAATGACTTAACATCTCATAATAATGACTTAGTATCTCATAATAATGAGAAACTTTCTCATAATAATGACTTAACATCTCATAATAATGACTTAGTATCTCATAATAATGAGAAACTTTCTCATAATAATGACTTAGTATCTCATAATAATGACTTAACATCTCATAATAATGACTTAGTATCTCATAATAATGAGAAACTTTCTCATAATAATGACTTAACATCTCATAATAATGACTTAGTATCTCATAATAATGAGAAACTTTCTCATAATAATGACTTAACATCTCATAATAATGACTTAGTATCTCATAATAATGAGAAACTTTCTCATAATAATGACTTAAAATCTCATAATAATGATTTTGTATCTCATAATAATGAGAAACTTTCTCATAATAATGACTTAGCATCTTTAACTTAATCAAAAAAAAATGTTTGCTTTTTTTCTTTTGGAAACTTTCTCATAATAATGACTTAACATCTCACAATAATGACTTAGTATCTTTAACTTAATTAAAAAAATGAAAAAATAAAAAAGTTTTTTTTTTATTAATTTAAAGATACTAAGTCATTATTATGAGAAAAGTTTCTCATTATTATGAGATACTAAGTCATTATTATGAGAAAGTTTTTTTTTTTCTCAACAGTGGCGGGAACGGGCTTCCATACTTTAGGACACAATGACGCAAGAAATTGAGCTTGCATAGCTATAAGCATATGCGTTCGTTTGTGCAGATACTTAAAAAGTATTTTTTCTGTTTTAAAACAATGACTCTGGGACAAGCGTATTGAGCGTTAGCAATATACCCATAAAGGCGTCTGTTTGTGACACTAGAACACATCCTGCCTGAACAGCTCCTTACATTTTATCCAGTCTATTTTAGATATTCATTTTCAATCAGTCAGTCATTCCGCTAAGAAACAGAGAAAAAAAAACACACATAACAAATGAATACAGCAAGTTTAAAATGCACCAATCCAGAACATTAAGGTCCTTAAGGAAGCAGAAGTACGCTCCGGTAAAGTTAAAAGCACAAACGGCATGTCGGTGATGAATGGTTATGTATTCCTCCACATTCAATACGGCGTTTCATCTATTACACTTCATTATAGCATGTGCATCCATCAAAACCTCTGTCTTTGTACTGTCAGTTTGATCACCTTCAATCATAGACGCTTGTACTCGCTCAATTTGATATTTAGGCTCTCACCCTGAGACTTCAAATTCTCGAATTCTTCGCCCATTAAGTTTTATTCCTCAGGGGGAAAGAGTCGTCAATGGTGCAAAGCAGCCATGAGAGAAGAGGACAGGAGAGAAAAGTCTTGTAAAGATGCCGAAGCCCTTTACACCAGCACGCTAACAAATATCTTATGTACTATATAGGAAGTAACAGCCCCGTCCCTGTTGACTATTAGATTTCACTTTGTCTCTGCTTTATTCACAGGACCTAGTTTTGAAGAGAGAGTAGACAAAAGTTCCTGGCGCAGCAGAAACTGCTTCAACAGCATCTTTCTTTGTTAGAATCGAAGAGTTTCTTTCCTCTACACTCTTAAAAATGAAGGTTCTTTATTGGCACTGATGGTTAACATCAAAGGAACCTTTTTAGGTTCTTTATGAAGTTCCTTCCTTTTGGGATCCAAAAATGGTTCTTCTATGGCATAAAAACCCCAATTTGGAAGAGTGTACCAATTTCGGGTTTCACTTTGTGGTTGGGACAGTTTAACAGCACTAAATGCTGAAGGCTTGGCTCATAAATATTCATTTTAGGTTATGCACATAATAATTTGTTTACTATTTTGATGCATAAATAGTATTACGACATATTTAATTTAATGCCTTTCATCCTGCCTTACGAAATTTATATTTACAAGTTGTGAATTCAATTTTTTTTCTTTCTCTTGACTATTTTCATTAAATAAATGCACAATGCTATTTTTATATATTTTATATAATATTTTTTGACTTGATTTTAAAAAGCTATTATGTCTTAAATCATTTTATGAAAATCCAGGGGATGTTTGCCATAGTATTCCAGAATGATTTGGTTATCCTCCATCTCATCAAAAGACAGAGACTAATTCAAGAGCCTGTATCTCTGCAAAAACATGACTGCCATGTCACAGTGAATCGTTTTTAATGTGAGATTGATGCGTGAGGAGAAACAGATAGAGGACGAGAACATTCAGCTTAAGACCCAGATAAAACTTAGACTAGCAGCCCGACTGATATAACTCATACAGAAGCGAAGCTGCTTTGAAACTCATGTTCGTCAAACTACAAGCGACTGATATGTTGAGCTACAGCCAAGGTACTCATTTCTAAGAAAAATAAAAAGATAACTGAGACACACATCTTGTTAAATAAACTGTAAAAAAATATTGCTGGTTTAACTTAAAAAAGTAAGTAACCTGGTTGCATTAAAATTCTGAGTTCACTGAAATTAAAATAAAATTAGTTTATACAATAAAGGGGAGTGATTTAAGTTATTTTGACAAAAGAAAAATGTGATAAATCAGGGAAATATTATTTACAGTGTATAGAAGATATAAATATAATATATATATATATATATATATATATATATATATATATATATATCTTATATAATATATTTAATATTATAGTATTATAAAAAAAAATCAGCTATTTATTATAGGAATAAATTACATTTTAAAAATACATTAAAATAGAAAACACTGTATTTTTCATCAAATGAATACAGACTTGCTGAACATAAGATACTTCAAATACGTTTTAAAAAATCGTAATTATTCCAAACTTTTGACTGTCAGTGCTTTTTTCAAGGTTTTTGCGTCTGTTACATAAAATTAAACAAAATGCATTGACACAAATTCATACAATGAAATAAAAACAACAATATTCGGGTATATATTTATTTTCCAATAAAAAAAAATTATACTATCACACTCCTAGTTCAGTTTGATTTTCATTGTTCTTTTGGCTTGAATTGATTCAGTTGTAGGATTTCCCCCTCGTCTTCCCTCTTGCATTATGCATGCACCAGTTTGAATTGCTCTCACTCAAGTAGACTCGCACAATTTTTTACTGATTGTAATGGAACACTCTTATCTTATGGTGCTTTCATCTTCCCATAAAATGCCGATTGATGTCATAGATATCACCTTAAATAATTGGTGCGATGCTTATCATTTCTTGGTTTATCCCCACAGCACGGCACAAAACATTAAGCAAGAGTGATTATTCTCTATGAAAGCTATCGTTTGAAATCCTGACACTTTCATCTGAGTTCAACACTGTCTGTTATGCTCCAGTATCGCTGGAGATGATCACAAGCCAAATGGAGCTGATACAGTAGTCAAGGCTTTTAACACGGCATAGGTTTTGCCCCGGATGGCTCCCAAACCACATCACAGGTTTACAAAATGAGGTCTTTCTTTCATTACGGCACGGTGCACCCGTTCAGAAGTCAGTTTGTTTGTAAATTGGCCTCAAAACTGCTTTAAAAATGCAAGATTTTGACAGAAAGAAAATATATGAGCCCTTTGAACTACATTCCAGAGCACTTAAAGAAACAGTTCAAGCAATAATAAAAATTGTCACTGTTTACCGTATGCGGTTTTACCGTAGTACACAAAGAGAGACATTTTGGTTACTGTTTACAGGTTTCATTTGTTCATTAAAGGTTTAGTTCACCCAAAAATGAAAATTCAGTCATTAATTCCTCTCCCTCGTGTCGTTTTACACCCGTAAGACCTTCGTTCATCTTCAGAACACGAATGAAGATATTTTTGATGAAATCCGATGGTTCATCAAGATAATGAACACTTTCAGATGCAAAACATATTTAAAACTGTTCATGTGAGTACAGTGGTTCAGCCTTAATATCATACTTTTTGTGCACCAAAAGCACAAAATAACGACTTTATTCAACAATATCTAGTGATGGGCGATTTCAAAACACTTCTTCAAAGCTTTATGAATCTTTTGTTTCGAATCAGTGGTTCGGAGCGCCAAAGTCACATGATTTCAGCAAACAAGGTTTTGTTACGTCATAAGTGATTCGAAATTTCAATACTTCACGTGACTTTGAAATTTTGGGATGCTCCTTGCACAAAGCTTACTTAAAAAAGGTCATGTGAACTAGTTTTATGATGCTTTTATTGTGTTTTTCAGTGTTCTTTTTCGGAACTCATCGGATTATTATCTACATGAAGATCAGAATGTTCCAAATTTCTTCTTTTGAGTTTCACTGAGAGATAAAAAAAGTAAGCATATGTTTTGGAGGGTAAGTAAATAATGACCAAATTTTCCCTCTATGGGTGAACTATTCCCTTAACTTGTTAAAGTAGGATCAAAACTTCCTTTATCCTTCATAAATTCTGCTGTTCTCATCACATCCAAATTAAGCCTCCGCTGTTTTCCTCAGAGTTCTGAAATTTAATGGGGACAAGCTTTTTCACAAGATGTTTTACTGGCTTTTCAGCTTCATTGACTACATTTGCCATAAATGCAATAAGAAATAGTTTCATTCAGTGCTTTGAAACGTTCTCCCTTTTTACAATCAGTCAAGGTAATTATATAAAAAAACTTAAATTGGAAAGCTCAAATGATATAAATGAAGACGAGAGACTTTCCACTACACACTGCAGGCGCGTCCTATCATGTAATTGTGATTCGAAAGCTATTTGAGACTATATTATGCATATTACAAGATATTACGAGATATGAATGCAGCAGATCTAATTTGCAGGCTAACTTGTTTCCAGGGCTCTGTTGCAGTCAGATGAATTAGTCATGGGTTGAAGTTGATTCTCCTGCACACGGCCTTCTATATGATGTCAAACATTGTCTTTTTCTCAGACTGCACTGATATTTGTAGTAAAATGTTTGTACATGGAACAATTAGGCCATATTAATGCTATTCATCTAATCGGATTGCACTCGTGACACGTTTACTCCGGGGACGCGTGGCGAATGTGTAATGTTATTATGAACATGTCAAAGTCACGAGGACAATTTCTAAGAATAATTCAAGGACACTGGAGGTGAGACAGCTGAACGGCCCCTGGATATTTCTTAAACCGGTTCCTCCAGGCAGTGGGTTTGCGTCAGGACCGCAGATGGGGCAAGTGCTGCTTTGGCTCCGGAAACACAAATGTTTTGGATTACAGTTGCGTGTGATGTAAGTTGCCAATTTATGTACGTATTCCAAAAAATACATTTCCAGGTTAATTAGTGAAATGTAACCTGTTGGTTTAGTCATTTACTTACCTTCGTGTTCCTGCATGACATTCTCTCTTCAGAGGAACACAAAATAACAGATTGTGGATATCTTTTCCATATGGGTCATTCTGTGTCAAATCAACAAAATTTCTGAAGTTTTTGATTTTGTTCATATTTTTCCTGTAGAAAGACAAACATAAATAGTGATGAAAGCCAACATATTAAATGTCACAGATGTATATTTATTGAGTAATCCAGTATTTTGTAGAAGGGGGTTAAAGTGACATTTTCCCC
>CM076073.1:3380000-3435000 GCA_038088235.1 Zacco platypus
GCTATAAAAGAAACGTAGTGACAGACGAAGTCAAAGAAAGACTGGGGCTGAAGAACAGGAAAGCATTCCAGGAATATAACAGGAATAAAAATGAAAATAACTGAAAGTGAAGTACTTTCAGTGCTACTAGAGTCACAATGTAGAATTGACCCTTCGCAAAGACCCGCCCCCCTTTAGTTACTGTTGCTATGTCCACTCTCAAGCCACACATCATGTTCTCACAGTGAAAAATACATCGTGGAGCAAAGAGGACACTGACAACATGTCAACAGACATATGAAACAGTTTCATATTTAAAATATAATTTTTTAAAGAAGTTTAAACAATAAATAGCGTCTAGTGTCTCTTTAATGTGTTCATTTATGGCATCAAATAAGCATGAATGAACATCAGAAGGAATGTTGTTTCAAGTTCACCAACGTTAATCTACTAACTCCCCTGACTGCTTTGTCAGATAAAATGGCGGATTCGGGGTTATGATTGGTCAGATCGCCTGTCAATCAAACTGTCGGTGAAGGGTCAATTTGCAAAACGTATTATTGTGTTCAAACATGTTTCCTCATTCACAGTTAGTCAGAAAAACAGATCATTTAAGCAAATGTTGTCTTGCTTCTCAGTGTTACATTGCTGAACACCGTTACTGACAGTTTCGGACATTTTCCGTGCGTGAGATTGTCCTGTTTTGTTGTTGCTGGTGTTCTGGCAATCTGTCTTAAATGCCGGAGCATAAGCTCTTGAAACTCCGCCCTCTTCTTGAAAGGGAGGCGGGAAGCACCAGCTCATTTGCATTTAAAGGGACACATAATGGCGCATTTTTGCTCACCCACAAAAAGTATCAATTTTAACATGCTACAAACGATCTATTGGTTATTTTGAGCTAAAACTTCACAAACACAATCTTGGGACTTATTTTACATCTTGTAAAAGGGGCATAATAGATCCCCTTTAAGAAAATAATTCTAGTAAGGCTTAAATATATTTCATATCATTATTGTCATAAAATAGCTTCATGATCATCTTTCTGGAATGGTTCGTGTAGATCAGTTTTGTTATGGAGATCCTGGATGTGATTTTTACTGCTGCGCATAAAACTTAAGCTCAAGAGAGATTAGCCTAAAAAAATGTTCATTATTATTCCTCCATAAAGACAAGCAGCCCTTCAGGTCAAGGATGTGTCATGCACAAGGAAATAATGCTCCAGTTTAATAGCTAAGCACCTTCATAATATTGAGGATTATATCGTATTACATTTAAACTTCATGGTGCTCATAGAGAAAGGGGTCAAATCTATTTTGAAGTAGTGTATTCTGGATACGTGACAGAGAATCGGTCTCTTTATCTCTCTCGTCTGTCGCATTCATTTGAGAACTTTGCATTGCATTAATCTTAATGAAGGTCTACGTGGACCACGTCTCACTGGTGCAGATACGAGGTGTCCTTGGCGGTGCGGGCAGCAGTCACTCACTTTATTATGCTAACTTTCCTCCATTGTGGCTCTTATCTAGAGATATCCACCGATGCTCAATGACCTTCCCAAATCAGATTGCAGAGTATACATTAAAAAAAAAAACACTCACTAACTCCATCGGCTGGAGAGAGTTGTGTCATGGCTCTTCTGTTAAAGCATGCCGAGAGTCACCGAAATGAAATAAAGCTGTGAAATTTTAATATTTTCCGGGATGTGAAAGGTTTGAGGAGTCCCTCAGAGCCTCCATATCAAGGATCAGCAATTTCACCCATTTTAAGCTCGTTTAAAGGAATTTTTCACCCCAAATGAAAATTCTGTCATCATTTATTCACTCTCATGCAGTTCCAAACCCCAAACAGTGAGAGGGAATCGTGGCCACAGGTTTTCCCGATACACTTCTACTTTCATTCATTCAGAAAACGGAGACAAGACACTGCAGGTGAATATGTTTTTCCATTCAAAAATCTATATTTGCTTTCAGGCAAATTGTATTAAACATTATTGATACTATAAAAATGTGAATTTTTGTATTGACACTTTCTTAAAAGTAAAGTTTCCAAAAGGTTGCAGTAGAAGAACCTTCTCAAAAGAATCTTTCTGCCTCTAAATTGTGAAGAACATTTTAAAATTCTATAGAACCTTTTGTGGAATGGAAATATTCTATGAATGTTGACACTTTTTATTTTTAAGAGTGTACATATGATTTCCGTGACTGTTTTTAATAGGCAGATTTATCCTAAAATGGGTGTTTCAGGAAGTTACCATATGAACTACTCCCATAAATTATTATATTATTAAAGATATTTATTTGTGTGTGTGTGTGTGGGGGGGGGGTATTCCCTACATTATGGGGACCAAATGTCCCCACAGGTATAGTAATACTAGCAAATTTTGAACTTGTGGGGACATTTTTTTGGTCCCCATGAGGAAACAAGCTTATAAATCATACAGAATTATCTTTTTTGAAAATCTAAAATAGCAGAACATTTTCTGTGATGGGTAGATTTAGGGGTAGGGGTAGTGTAGGGGGACAGAATATACAGTTTGTACAGTATAAAAACCATTACGCCTATGGAATGTCCCCATAAAACATGAAAACACAACATTTGTGTGTGTGTGTGTGTGTGTGTGTGTGTGGGTATTCCCTACGTTACGGGGACCAAATGTCCCCACAGGTATAGTAATACCAGTAAATTTTGATCTTGTGGGGACATTTTTTTGGTCCCCATGAGGAAACAAGCTTATAAATCATACAGAATTATCTTTTTTGAAACTCTAAAATAGCTGAACATTTTCTGTGATGGGTAGGTTTAGGGGTAGGGGTAGTGTAGGGGGATAGAACAGTTTGTACCGTATGAAAACCATTACGCCTATGGAATGTCCCCATAAAACATGAAAACACAACATTTGTGTGTGTGTGTGTGTGTGTGCTTGTTTTGACTATACTTATGAGCATCAAATGTCCTCACGTATATTGTGAAATACTTTCACAACCGACTATTGAGGACATTGACTGGTCCTCACTAGTTAAAAAGGCTCATAAAAACAACCAAAAGAGGTTTTTATTGAAATCTAGAGATGGTCACATGTTTCTGTGAAGGTAGGTTTAGGAGTAGAGGTTGGGTCAGGTGATAGAAAATATCATTGACCTGATATAAAATCAATGGAGGTCTATGCAATGACCTCACTAAGATAACAAAACAAGCCTGTGTGTGTGTGTGTGTGTGTGTGTGTGTGTGTGTGTGTGTGTGTGTGTGTGTGTGTGTATGAAAAGCAGATGACTTGACATGAGGAATGGGAGCAGGAAGAGGACATTGAGTCAGATGTGACACAAGTACAGTATTTGCTCTGAGGGTTCACTGTTATATCTGTGACGGCTCGGCACAAGAGCACTCTACTCCAGGAGGGAGCGAGACGCCCCTGTGCTCTCTATTTACAAAGCCCCGCTAATGTCTGTTGGACAAAATGTGACACGGGACTCTTTGAAGAGCTGTGAAGAGCGTAAATGCCAAAGCCTTTTCCCCTGCTAATGTGAGCGCATGGGCAACCGTACGGCCATCTGTCATTTTGATGCCGTGTGTTAGTGGTTTGAAATTTGCTTTGTGCTGACAAGGTTATTTTCAAAGCAAGTGAAAGTCAATTGTGAAAATGATAATTAAGTTTGCATTGAAAGGAAGGAGCATACTTATTTTTTTTCTTTAAAAAAGAGCACTTTTTGGTTCAAAGCTGGTTTAAATGCTGACAAACCAGCAGTGATTCTGGTGAAGAAAGCTTGCTGAGTAAATTAGGTCTGCTGGTGACTAGGCATTTATGACCCCTTGAAATGGATTAAGTGGAGTTTTGTGTATTTTCAGTGCTGATGCATTTTCTATTCATCATATGAAAAGGCCTTGCAGTGATGAAATATTATTTATTAGTCAGTGGCATTTAATTGGACTAAAATAGCAACTATATGTGTTCACCCTTGCAAAATAAGTCATCAATATTTTATCCCATTTTTTGGGGAAAAGAAAGATCATCTGCTATGTGCTACATTTAAAAAAAATATATATATTAATTTATTTATATTTAGTTTATTATTTTTTTATTAGATTAATATGTATTAATTATTTATAATTAATTATTATTACATTTAATAATTTAAGTATGACTTATACATGACTATAATAATAATACTTCTTATCAAAATTGATGAATTTCTCAACACTAATTTTCCTGTTTGTGTCTGTATTGTATAAAGCATTATACAAATAAATGTGACTTCATTATTTGTAATATTTTTGTCAACTTTGAACTTTTAGGAGTACATTAGCATATAGATGACCTCATAAAGCTAGCATGCTGAATAAAAGTAAATATTAATAACACGAATATACATACAGTACCAGTAGTGGATAGTAACGAAGTATTTTTACTTTGTAACTGTACTTAATTACGTATTTCATGTCTGTACTTTACAGGAGTATTTTTTTCATTTTTTTAAAATAATATTATTATTATTATTATTTTTAAGTAACTTTTACTTCACTACATTCCAAAGCATAATATCGTACTTTTTACTCCATTACATTTATAAAACATATCGTTACTACTTATTTTGAAATGAAGAAATCATCACGTGCTCCGAGAATCATCAGTGTCCGATTTGTGAACGAACTAATTCTTTTCAAATAACCTGATAAATCGGTTCGCGAAATGATTTTTCACCTGTTTTTTGTTGTTGTTTTTTTTACCCATGTGTATCTGTATTGATTTAATGCTTTGATGTTATGTAATGTTTAATAAAAAAATAAATAAATAAAAAATTCATTCGCGAAATGGTCTGAACCGATTGCAGCTGTTCTCGAGTCACTGATTCACTGATTCAAATGATCTGTTCAGAGCGATTCACTCCAGTCAACTGAATTCACAATTCCAACGCGCGGCTATTTTCTGCCATAAGTAAGTTATAATGTCGAATTTTTATGATTAATTATAACTGCTGTAAGTGGCAATCTGTTTAAAAACGAAACATTTCAACCCACAGACTAGGTTTGTTTAAAAATGTAGTCCAAATCAACAACAATAATCTTGACTCCATAAAGCTAATGTTTTTTTCGGCAAATCCCCAGATATTTTGAGCAGTAGAAATACATACCTGTATTTATTATAAATATTTAAAATAAAATTGAATTATATAATTAGCCTATTTAAAAACCACAAAATAAATATTCATCAATCAGTACTTTTTATGTAAGCACATTCAAAATCAAGTACTCAAGTTGAAAAGGAGTACTTCATACTTTTAATGGAGTAATATTTTATTTATTATATGTATCTGTACTTTGTCCACCACTGTACCTATTAAATATCAATATATGTATGTATGTACATGCATAAAGACACATATTATTATGTTGATGTTGTTGATGATGGTGTAACAGGTAATAATTCTCTAATACTTATTATTATTATTGCATGGAAAATAAATTACAAATATTTTATTATATATCTGAATTTGTTTGACCACCGACCAATGAAGTATTAGTAAAACAGACTTATATTTTCCATTTCTGCTGCCTTTGATGTCACATATTTCATTCCTCCTGCAGGTCTCGAGTGATTAGTCACATGTTTACAGCTCCTGTGATTGGCTTCCTGTGAGTGAAGATGGCAGACATGTGCCAGCCGAGCAGCTACCATTGAGATTGACGGAAAAGCCAACGGATTGCTTTCTCCAGGTATTACAGACCTCCTTGGTTTGAGCAAGCTTCCCATTTTCCCATCCAGCATGCGCCCCGTGTCCTTCTGCATTATCTGCTCTCTGCAAGCAATCCATAGATACTAATGAAATGTATCTCTAATTAATGTAACGCATTAGCCAGTATCTGAGCCTTGATGAAGGACCCGATAAAAGTTTGCTTAAGCAATAATGAGATTCAGAGAAATTCCAGATAGGATTTCTTTCTCGTTAGATGCTTTAGTCCCCATGGGGATTGCAGTAACATATCAGTACGTAATCTACAATCGGAGACGCAATTTACATAATCGCACCTAAAAGGCTTACTTACGCACAGTGTCAGCGAGCTACTGCTCGAATGGATTTACAACATCCTCAAAAAACAAATGAAAAGACTCATTTTCATAACGGGGCTCTTTCTTCCCAATCAATATACTAATGCCGAAGCAAAGCTCCTGGAGGGAAGGCCGTAAATCCAGAGGTGAATCCGTGATGTGTGAGATTTACACTCCTCCCATAATTGTAATATCAGTGTCTAATTATGAACTGTAATCATGCAGTTAAACGACTGCTCACTCACGCCACCCGAAAACACGCCGCAACTTCTCCATTCTCAGTCTGGAGGTTTGATTAAAGCTTAAGTTACTATTGCTTGTTTAAAGCAGACTTCAATCAACCTCAGGTTAGAGAACCAAGAGTGAGTTCGACACCATCACAGTGGATTCATGCAACGGGAAATGTAGACAGTCATTCGATAGAAATATTAGCATTGCGTTAATTACGCTGGGTGTGGAAGCTTGTTTCCCCCTCAAATATTATGCTGTTTTTTTGATAAAACTAAATACTTGATAAATGATCGGTGAGACTTGTGGGACTACACTCTTGGGTTTCACCATCATTCATCTTCTTTTTGTGTCCACAGAAAAAAAGAAAGTCGTGCATGGCTTCAAAAGATGTATGGACTACTTCTATGGTGCTTCTTTAAACACTTTTGTCTTTCATGCTTTCTTGTATGGGAAATTATGGAGCCCCTAAAGGGACATGGTGATGGAAATCTTTGCAATCATTCACAAAATGTTTGAGTTTCCCCAAGAAACTTTGCTTTCAATTGCAAAATGTTTGCGATCCCAGAAAAACTTTGTGTTCGCTCACAAAATGTTTGCGTTCTTCCATGTAACTTCACGTTCACTTGCAAAATGTTTGTTTCCTGGGAAACTTTGCGCTCGCTTGCGAAATATTTGCGTTTCCACCAGAAACTTTGCGTTTGTTCTTAAAATGTTTGCGCTCCCCCAAGAAACTTTGCGTTCACTTGCAAAATGTTTGCGCTCCCACCTAGAAACTTTGCGTTCGCTTTCAAAATGTTTGTATTTTCCCCAGAAACATTGCGTTCACTTCCAAAATGTTTGCATTCCCACCTAGAAACTTTGCGTTTGTTCTTAAAATGTTTGTGCTCCCCCAAGAAACTTTGCGTTCACTTGCAAAATGTTTGCGTTCCCACCTAGAAACTTTGCGTTCACTTGCAAAATAGGAATAAAAAATAAAAAAAGAGTTCATTGAAACTTTTTTCCATGCAACTGCAAGTTAATATCTCACCATTCTCAAAACAAAGTCAGAGTTGAGAGATATAAAGTCAGAATTGCGTGTAATAAATTCACTTTTGCTAGATGTAAACTCTCAAATGTGAGATAAAAAGTCTCAATTACCTATTGGAGACTTTTTCTCTCAGAATTGAGAGATATAAACTCGCAGCTATAAAGTCCGAATTGTGAGATATAAACCGATACTTTTTCTAGTAAAATAGAGATCAATGGTTACGTTCGCACCGAAAACCATAGTGCACAGTTGCAGTTTTACACTCATGAACAGGCAACATTCTCAACCTTGCACACTTTATCAACAACTTTCTGTAATATGATATAGTTATTTAATGAAATTAGAAGGACTTTATACTTATGCATTAGCATTAACATTTCATTTCAGTTCTCACTGTTTGTAATATGCATTCATATACATTTCACTAAATACAATTTTGCATATTTGATGTATTTTAAATATTATTTTATGGTTCATACCAACTGATGAACTTTGAGTTAGATCGATGTTAAATTAAAGACATGACAGTTCGCACAAATCAGTGTCAATGCCACAAATCAGATACAGATATAATTTATTACCGCATATGAAAATGGTCCGGATTTGACAATATAAGATTCATTGTCATTCTTGCTTTTCAGAGATTCAAAATCAGATCTGTCACATTCATTTGTAGTGTGAATATTGCTCATGAAAACTGATCCGACTCAATCTAACCTCTGGGAAGGATGAAGGAAAATGAGGCAATACTCAGTATTTTATGTGAAATAGTCCACTAAATCTGTGTTGTTTTTTTCGCAAGGAGACAAAGAGGAATAGTTCTGTCTAATGGGAACTAGACAGAAGCGACTTATTTGCGTTTAGGAGTTTCATTCCCTTAATAGCATTCACAACCTTAACAGAAAGACATGTTATATTAAGAGAAGTATAGTAGAAACAGATGTGATGGGTGATTCTTCAAATAAAGGACAATTTCTGTCCCCTAGAATGGAAAACAATAAAAATGTGAGATTATAATAACTTTAATAACTCTCTTTAATTTCCTTCTTGTGTTTTTTTTGTACGATATCATGCGATTTATCCATCTCGTATGGATTATTATGTTGTCATAAGAGTGTGTTTGTGTTTTTCTTCAGGAAAGGTAAAGTTTCTGCCACATTTATTGTGCAGAGAGGAAAGATGGACTCTGAAAGCACTTTAATATTCTTGAATTCATTCAGTCCAAGAGAATTAAAAATAACTTAATCTCACAATTATGATTTTTATGAAAAAAAAAAAAAAAAACGCTCAGTGAAAGCCAAACATTACCATCACGTTTCATTTGGCGGTGAACAAATGCCTGGCATGTCTTCATTTAGATATTAATTCTCCAATTCACAAACAGGGCATGTTTTTTTTGTTTTTTTTGAGCTGTCATTTTGTGGACTGGGTTTTCTGTGGGTAGAAAACAGCTATGTGAAAAGAGGATCATAAATAGAAGTCATTCTGCATGCACTAGCAATCATGTTCATATGCAAATGGCAGCGCTGGAGATTTCTGATTGAAAGATGGAGCTTGTTGTGAAAATAATCACATTCAGCCCGGATTGGGACCTGTGGATTTGGCCACTTGAAATAAGATCAAATCACGAAGAAACCGCTATTCACCACTATTTTTACACAGTGACACGTGCACTCACGCTCAGCCATTGAAACGCTTTCGAAGAGCAGATTTAAGTGTTTACAATGGCTCAAATTATTGAAGAGTCTCTGGAGACTCAGGCTGAGTTTGCTTGCTTGCCAGTGTGATCCTAAATTCTTCTTCTTTGATCTGTCCATAAAATCTCATTTAAAAGCACTTATTTTTTCCTCACAAAATCCATTTTTACTCAATCTGACATTGAAATGTTGAGCAACCCCATTTGTTACTGTTACCACCAGAAATGGTGCACAGAAGAACAGTGGTGATCTCCGTGATTGCTCAAATATTATGCTGTTTTTCGCTAAAACTAAATACTTGATAAATGATCGGTGAGACTTGTGGGACTACACTCTTGGGTTTCACCATCATTCATCTTCTTTTTGTGTCCACAGAAAAAAAGAAAGTCGTGCATGGCTTCAAAAGATGTATGGACTACTTCTATGGTGCTTCTTTAAACGCTTTTGTCTTTCATGCTTTCTTGTATGGAAAATTATGGAGCCCCTAAAGGGACATGGTGATGGAAATCTTTGCGATCATTCACAAAATGTTTGAGTTCCCCCAAGAAACTTTGCTTTGACTTGCAAAATGTTTGTTTCCTGGGAAACTTTGCGTTCGCTTGCGAAATATTTGCGTTTCCCCCAGAAACTTTGCATTTGTTCTTAAAATGTTTGCATTCCCACCTAGAAACTTTGCGTTCACTTGCAAAATGTTTGCGTTCCCAAAAGAAACTTTGCGTTCACTTGCAAAATGTTTGCGTTCCCTCAAGAAACTTTGCGTTCACTTGCAAAATGTTTGCGTTCCCCCAAGAAACTTTGCGTTCACTTGCAAAATGTTTGCGTTCCCTCAAGAAACTTTGCGTTCACTTGCAAAATGTTTGCGTTCCCTCAAGACACTTTGCGTTCACTTGCAAAATGTTTGCGTTCCCACCTAGAAACTTTGCGTTTGTTCTTAAAATGTTTGCGTTCCCCCAGAAACTTTGCATTTGCTCGCAAATCGTTTGCATTACCCCAAGAAATTTTGCGTTCACTTGCAAATTCAAAAGTTTACAAATAATCAGAGTAAAAAGTATGCATATTTGGTGTGCTTTCTGAGAGGAAGGCTTTGAGCTCGGAATTTGGTCCGAACTCAGAGTAAGGACAGTAACCTGGTGAGTGTGAGGAGACGAGATGGTGGAGAGATGCAGAAAACTGTTGAGGGATATAGGTGAGTCGGCTATACATATATTTCTGCCTCTTCTCATACTGATTGAATAGGCAATTTGAACATGTTCCTCCCGAACTTTGTTAATAAAACATCATATGTTAGTGTTTCCCCATTAAACTTTGCATTCACTTGCATGAATGCATTTTTTTTTTTTTGTACTTGCATTTGCATTTCCATTTGCTCATAAAATGTTTGTTCCCTTGAGAAACTTTGCATTCACTCGCAAAATGTTTCTCGGGGAAAGCATTAAAATATATTTTTTCCTCCCGTCTCATATTTTTTCCATCACCGTGTCTCTTTAGGGGCTCTGTAGAGAAGAGGTTCATGGTAAGTAAATAATGTCAGACTTTTCATTCTCGGGTGAATTCATTCCTGTAACTAAACTCAGAGCTTTGAATAAATAAGTGTAAATCTACACACTTTCAAACATGTTCAGATCTCTACATACTTACTGTTTGGAAAAGATGTTAATCAATAGTCCAAAACTGCACTGTTGTGCTCTGTGCGTGTTCCTTTGCATCTTAATTTGCCAAACACTCACTCGCGGAGTCTCGGAATCCTCTCGGCAGGTTTCATCTTGACCTCTTTTCAGTGTGCCAAGAGCTCTGCCCAGGGAACAGCCTTCCGAATGATTGGCTCAACTTTACAGGAGTTTTGAAACACGCAGACTTTGGATGGCTGGTCTCGCCAGCACCTATTTTGCATCGCTAATCACCTGCTAAGCATTTTTTCTGTGTGGAGGGCATCAGGCAATTAGTTGGAGGCAGGTGTTAATTGGTCTCTGAAAACAGGGAGGTTGGAGACTGTGGCTGCCAAACCCTCACGGGTCTGCGAGTCCAGGCTTTGATCTGACAGTTGATTTGCAACATCAAAGCTCGTTATCAGCACCCTTATTAGCATACAGACCTCTTGACCTATTATTAATAAAAATAGTACAGCGAGCAGCTCAGGCAAAACAATTCACAATTGAAGAATTTGTTTCTCTTTTGATGCAGGAAGTCTGCGTACTTATATGAATACTTCCCTACTGTAAAGGATGCAAAAAGCAGGAAGTTGTACAAGTATGACAGTATAGGTGAGATTCTACATGGCAATGGGAGAAAAAGAGCATGCAGATTTGAAAATTATAGAATAAAAAGGCACATCTTTTTTTTTTTAAAATATATAGATACCAAGAAAGTTTTTCCTTGTGCTTAATTTTTTTGTTTGTTTTTTGTTTATCGCCAAAATTGCTGTTATTGCTGTTAGTATGTCCCAGGTCAAAGGATCAAAATGTCACATCCGGGTCAAAGGATAATGCCAACTTGGTGAATGCATACTACTACACACTTCATCAACAGTTCTTTCTTCAAATGTGTGTTTAAATGCAATAAATTAATTAGACCAGCACAAGTTTTTGTTTTTAAAATCTACAAACTTTGTAGATTTTTCTACCCTGATATTTTAAAAACATTTAATCTTATAACTTATTTGTCTTAACATATTTATCTAAACTAAGTTCATATTATTATTATTATTATTACTATTTATTTATTTAAATGTATACTATTGTTCAAAAGCTTTAGGTCAGTAAGGAAATTAATTCTTTTATTCAGCAAGAATGCATTCAATTGATTAAAAGTGACAGTAATATAAATGTAATAATAATAATAATAATAATAATACATTTTATTTGTATTGCACTTTATATTACAGCAATCTCAAAGTGTTACAAAGCATACAGTAGTATAAAAAAATAAATATAGGTTAAGAAAAATCTATCATAAATAATATTCAATAAAAAGCTTTTTTAAAAAGATATGTTTTTAAGTTTCGACATTAAACATAAATGTAATTATGTTTAAAAGTTCTTTTGAACTTTCTATTCATCAGGAATACTGAAAAAAAGTCAGTTTCATTAAAAATATTAAGCAGCACAACTATTTTCAACATTGATAATGATTAGAAATATTTATTTTACACCAACTCAGAATTTTGAAAAAAAGTATCACGGTTATCACTGTATTTTTGATCAAATAAATGCAACCTCGGTGAGCAAAAGAGACTTCTTTTTTCCAAAAAAGACTACAAACTTTAAAATCGTAATATGTGTGTATATATCGTGTAATGTTTCTGGGAATATGTGTATAATATCATATCTGTGTTTTAATGAAAACATAATAAAACACATTTCTTCCTTAAATTCATATTTGACTCAAATTCAGAAACTGAAATGGACTTTAAAAGGCGTCTCAGTGCTGACTTCTGACACGACCCTGATGCTGAGAGCATTTACATGAGAACATGCTAGTAGATTCAGCCCTGAATGTAGACGGCCAGAACAAAGAGCTCGATTGATCGCACTAACAGCTTGCCATTTGATCTCCGGCATGCGGGAAGACTTGGAAGTCTTTTGTGTTTCTACTACTGCCAAACCCCAATTCATGAGACTTTAAATATAGGCATGAACGATTGTTTACATGTGCCAGTGGGATGGGAACAAATAGATCTAGCTTAGATGAATTATGAAAGCAAGCATACTTCAAAGTATTAGCATGTTCCTCTTTAGAAAGACAAAAATCAGGAGGAACACCAGATTTGTGCCAAAGTAAGCACTAAATTCCTATTGCATGGAGCGTTTTACTCTGGTCTATTTTAAGGATTGAGCCAGTTCGAGAAGAACTGCGTTTCTTTGCCGTATGACGAGGAACTGTAAATAAAGTGGAGAGAGAAACGCTTTGTGCCACTTGGTGTGAAGAACTCCACGAAATAAGTTCAAATGATATGAAATGTTGTGATCTGTCATAAGGTAAGTCGTCATATTTTTCCTGTTGCAAATCAAGGCAGAATAACTGGCCATTTCATCTTGCTTTTTAGCTCTATGCCAATGTGACAGTATCATAACTCTCTTTTATCACATTCCAGAGTTTGTTGCATTATTGATGCCAAGCGTTCTTTGGTTCCCGAAGGAAGGCCATTTTAAATCACTTAAACCGGTTCTGTGTACCGCCACCTCGCCGAGTTTTCAGACGCAATCTCTGACAAACTGCAGGTAAGGCGTCGAGACAAAGGCGACATTGTTATTCTGATGAGGAGAAAGCACGGCTTCGGCTCTCATCATTTTTGGGCCTCCGGAGGGCAAACGCAGCACAACACAAACACCGCAGAACACAGCGGTGTGAATTAAAGTGTGACTAAACAATTGCTGGATTTTCCAAGGTCATTCCAACACAAGTTAAAAACAAAAAAGCAGGCGGATGCGCATTTGTGAAAGAATTAAAGCTGGAAAATTAGCGTTGACATGCTTTTGACTCGCCGTAAAATCTCAGTTTAGGTATCTCTGTCGAAGATGATGTATTTTTAAAAAATTACAATAATGCATGACCACCCATAGAAAGTAAAAATGTCTTAATGTTTGTTTCAGGATAGAAAATAGATTAAATGTAGAGGGGTTTTTTTTTCCTGAGAAAAAGTAATATCTATGGAAGCCCGTTCCCGCCACTGTTGAGAAAAAAAAAATTCCGTAAGTCATAATAATGAGAAACTTTCTCATAAGAATGACTTAGTATCTCATAATAATGACTTAGTATCTCATAATAATGACTTAACATCTCATAATAATGACTTAGTATCTTATAATAATCACTTTGTATCATAATAATGACTTAACATCTTTAACTTAATCAAAAAAAAATTTTTTTTAGAAACTTTCTCATAATAATGACTTTGTATCTTTAACTTAATAAAAAAAACTTTTTTATTATTTTTATTTTTTTTATTAAGTTAAAGATGCTAAGTCATTATTATGAGATGTTAAGTCATTATTATGAGATGTTAAGTCATTATTATGAGATACTAAGTCATTATTATGAGATGTTAAGTCATTATTATGAGATGTTAAGTCATTATTATGAGATACTAAGTCATTATTATGAGATGTTAAGTCATTATTATGAGATGTTAAGTCATTATTATGAGATACTAAGTCATTATTATGAGATGTTAAGTCATTATTATGAGATACTAAGTCATTATTATGAGATGTTAAGTCATTATTATGAGATACTAAGTCATTATTATGAGATGTTAAGTCATTATTATGAGATGTTAAGTCATTATTATGAGATACTAAGTCATTATTATGAGATGTTAAGTCATTATTATGAGATACTAAGTCATTATTATGAGATGTTAAGTCATTATTATGAGATACTAAGTCATTATTATGAGATACTAAGTCATTATTATGAGATGTTAAGTCATTATTATGAGATACTAAGTCATTATTATGAGATGTTAAGTCATTATTATGAGATACTAAGTCATTATTATGAGATGTTAAGTCATTATTATGAGATACTAAGTCATTATTATGAGATGTTAAGTCATTATTATGAGATACTAAGTCATTATTATGAGATACTAAGTCATTATTATGAGATACTAAGTCATTATTATGAGATGTTAAGTCATTATTATGAGATACTAAGTCATTATTATGAGATACTAAGTCATTATTATGAGAAAGTTTCTCATTATTATGACTTACGGAATATTTTTTTCTCAACAGTGGCGGGAACGGGCTTCCATAAATATCACAACAGATCTCAAATTGTGAGATTTTGTGAATGTATCATGGTAATTCTTGAGAGACTGTAAATGTTGTAGTTTTTGACTATTATAATTATACACTACTGTTTAAAAACATGGGTAAGATTCTTTTAATTCAGCATAGATGCATTAAATTGATCAAAAGTAATATTCATATTAATATTCATCAAATATCAAATCCTGAAAAAATGTTTTCACAGTTTCTACAAAAACATGAACCATCACAACTGTAATCAGATGTTTCTTGAGCAGCATATGAGAATGATTTCTAAAGGATCATGTGACACTAAAGACTGGAGTAATGATGGTGAAATTTCAGCTTTGAGCTCAGAAATAAAATACATTTATAATATATTCAAATAGACATTGTAATATATCATAGTATTACTGTTTTTACTGTATGAATAAATACAGCCTTGGTGAGCATAAAATATTTTACCGTCCGCAAACTTTTGAATGCAAAAATACAAATATTCCACTCAGCTACAGGGTTGATGGCCTTTTATATTCATGCTTGATAAAAAGATCTATTTTTTTTCCAGCAGGTGATGCTGAGAGAGCTGTGTAAATCTGATCTAACGGCATAAACACAGAGAGGAGTCACAGATTAAAGGATGGAGCCTGTGTGTCAACAGCTGTCGTGACCGCGACCGCCGTGAGTAACCCAGCTGTGCTTGGCACGCAAGTGGATTTGTGTTAAATCACATTTTCTCCTTGATGTTTTCTGTTTGGAGTGAATGTGAATCATGCAACTTAAACAATGTGGATTTATGCTGTTTCACTGGGACGAGATCTCATTGACCCTTACACATGAGTTCCTTCAGACTCATGTCAGTATTGCAGCATGTGTTGTTTCAGCAGGACTAACAGAGATGATGCATCGCGAGTTATGTAAACAGATATAGAAATAACGATTACGCACATAACCCTCGTTCCCTGAAGGAGGGACCGGAGACGTACGTCAATTAGTCAGTTCCAACGTACGTCGAACATAACCGACTGAAAGGGAACTAGAAAAGCATAATGGTGTTCAAAACAGTAGTTCGTGATGTTTGCAACGTCAAGGTCATGGGTTTGATTCCTAGGATATGCTGTAAATGAAATAATAAAATCTTGTGAAATATTATTCCAATTTAAAAGAACTGTTTTCTGTTTGAATATATTATGATGTAATTTATTCCTGTGATCATTACTCCAGTCTTCAGTGTCACATGATCCTTCAGAAATCATTCTGATATGATGATTTGCTGCTCAAGAAACATGATTATTATCAGTGTTTAAAACAGTTGTGCTGCTTATTTTAGTGGATAAATATAAAGTTCAAAAGAATAGCATTTATTTAAAACTGAAATCTTTTGTAACGATCTAAACGTCTTTACTGCCATCAGTTTAACGCGGAATAAAAGTATTAATTCCTTTAAAACAACAACTTTCTGACGTCAAACTGTTAAATGGTAGTGTACGTTTTCAAACAAGTAGCTTCTTTACTGACAAAAACACTTAAAAATGTCTTTTTGCCCATAACGAGGAGCAAGTGACCCTTCGCCAGAAGTTTGATTGACAGGCGATCTGACCAATTATAACCCCGAATCCACCATTTTATCCGACAAAGCAGTCAGGGGAGTTAGTAGATTAACGTTGGTGAACTTGAACAATTGTGTGTCCTCACGTCTTGAAACAACATTCCTTCTGATGTTCATTCATGTTTATTTGATGCTATAAATGAACTAGTATGAAGAGATGATCGGTTCACGAGGAGCTACAGCGATCTGTCACCACACATTAAACACACACTAGACGCTATTTATTGATTAAACTTCTTTAAAAAAGTACTATATATTAAATACGAAACTGAGGCGCCGATTCACAAGGTAGTTGAAGAAAAACAACAACACAAACAGAACAGAATAGTAAATCGTGCGCACTATTTACTTTTTTTTCTTGCATATCACGTGCGGAGCTCCGTAGTAACTCGTGGCTAGAGATTGCTCGAAACTGCACGTGCGTCAAACGCCTGTGTACTACGATTCAAATGAAGTATACTTTGCAAGGCTGTGCGTTCAACTGTGCTTATACTTTGGGGCAATTCAACCAGGGGGTTTTTAGAGGAAAAATGCAATGCTTGCATTTTCATTTAAGTGCTCATCCATACAAAATGGTGCTATTTGAGCTGTGAAAATGACGTTTTTAGTGGTAGCACTACTGTTTTATGCAGATTAACTTCTGGTTATATAGTTACAAGTTAAAAGACAAATCAGAATTATGTCTGTGGAAATCAATAGCCTCTCCAAGAACCCGGTTCATTCACGCTGAAGCTATGAGAGATGTGAAGAGAATGTGATGTCACATATATCAGAGAGTGAATGCAGACCCTGGTATCAAACCTTGAACACAGCGTTTATGATTTTACTGTCAAGCCACAACCCGGAATCATGGCAGCTTTAAAAGTCGTCTGTTTCATTGTGTGAGGCTTTGAATAGTGAGCTAGTGTAGAGATGGCAATTTACTGTTTTCTCCAAACAACTTTTCAGTATAAGGAAAGCCATTAAAATGGGACTCGAGATCTACTCCGACCTTGACTTTCGCTGTAAACTTATAGCGTTTCGCTCTGTGGTACAATTACAACCCACCTTTCATCCGCTGCACAAGTTTCCTTCTCCAAACAAACTCTATTTTTAATCCATTACTGTGATTTACTGTACCAGAATAATCCAGGTTGGAGCAAATTCATTGTAATGTGTTAATTATATGGAATTACAATTAATGTCTGTCTTGGGATTACATATGACAGATAGCAGGACGGCAGCGGGAGTGAATCAGAGAGAATCGCACATGACTCAGAGTTGGGCGCATGATTTTGATATCAATATTAATGTCTTCAGTATCTTGGCATGCACTGTTTGTTCTCTGGAGAACGGCAGCAAAAAATGGTAACAGTTTTCTCTTGTTTGCCAAATACACAACGTCTTAAAATCAACAGGCTCCGTGAAGCATTGCCTAAATAATTCAAAGATCGTTCCCGAGATCTTTCCTGTGAAATATGCCGCACACAAATCTCAGACAGTTCAATCGAGGCTAGTGTTCAATTATAGGAAACCCAGCTACGTGTGTCAATTTCTCCTAGATGATTGGTTCGTAGATCGTTTGAAACTTCCAAAAAAAAAAAAAAAAAGAAAAAAAAAAAAGTGAGAGTAAATGCCCAATAGGATAAAAAGCCTAAAAGCATTTGGAAAGTGCATCTGTCATTTCTCATATCTCTGTGCTGGTTGTTGGACCATAGCCTGGAAGTCATTTTGCAGTTAAACAATATATTTGCAATTGGTCTTGAAGACTGTCCTTCAAATATCTTGTGAGATATGAGCAGAATATTAGTATATCCATGGACTACATCCATACAAGTGTAGCCTGTTAACTGTCAGCATCCTGGTAGTTTTTATTATTATTATTAGTGCCTTTTTTCTCCATCACATATTTTAGAAATCATCATAAATTAGGTACCACTCGAAAGCTTAAATTGGACATTGCCTGACCATGGAAATGGTACTTTATTACCTTTTAGCGGGCTCAATTTTTGTGATATCTACCTAAAATTTGGAACAAAACTTGATCAGTCATTTAGCTTTGATTTAGTAATAAAAAAATGTTTAGTTCAGCATATTTGCTTTGCAGCAAACCTAAACTTCTTCAATAACTTCAATAACAAGCTGTTTTCACTTCTGCTAAGTGTCGTCTTTAAAAAGAAACCAACCTGTATTCCAAAGCATTCGCGAATTAACCGTTAGGTTAACCTGTTCGTGGTACACATACCTTTCATAAGAGAATAAGGGTGTGTTCACACTTGTAGTTCGGTTCGTTTGGTCCGGACCAAAAAACAAAAACAAAACATATAGTCCTGGTCTGCTTAGCGTTCACACTGGCATTTTTAACAGCGAACCTTAAGTTACCGAACCAAAGGCATAGGGATACGGTCACAACCTGATTGGTCGGCTTTAATGACGTATATTTCGTGATGGAGCTCGCTTACCGAACATTCAAAACAACGCTGTGTTCTGGATTAAACACCATCATTTTATGCGTGTACATATGCTTTATTTTTACCAGCTGAGAACTCACGAAGAGCTCATGAAATGTTCAAAACATTCAAAACAGCAGCAGGATTTCCTCCGTTGTAAGCAGAAACAAATATTGATGAGGCTCTTCACCTCCTCGTTGCTCCACGTTTGCCCTCGACTCATTTTGGACACGCCGAACTTCCCGCGTTGTCAAATCAGCTGACTTGTAGCGTCGCATCTTGTGACATCACGTCCTGTTTTTGGTTCGTTTATGTCTTTGGTCCGTGTTGCGTTCATATATCAATCGAACCGCGCCAGAGTTCGTTTGGAAGCAGACCGAGACCCATCTTTTTAGCGGTCTCAGTGCGCACCAGGGTTCGGATGGCAGCGTTCACATATGAACCGCACTGACTGAGCAATCGCACCAGGGTTCGTTTTAATCGAACCAAACATGACAAGTGTGAACGCACCCTAAAACCATGCATATTCTCCAAATAGCATGCGGTTTACTTTGGGTATGCCTTTTTTAGGCATTTTTTTCAGGAATGCTAAGGGGCTTGAGCCTGCCATATTGCTCAAATGAAACGGTGACTACATAACCACAATATTAAGGACACATTTTTATAAAAATGTTATTTTATTAAGCAAATGAACTCATTAATTCAGTGCCATCCTTCTGCTAGATGATAAACAGAATGTTGCTTTACACCAAAAACAATCCGCTATGGGAACTGCACAGTGATATTAAGAGCAGGTGTTTCATGTCATAGCCAATATTACACAGTATTGTGTGTTTTAGCACGACTGGATTGCCGTATCGAGTTCCTCGTCCGGGGTCCGGATACAATAGCAGGTATAAATTCAGATTGTTCATTTGATAGTAAAGCACCAAATCCCTACCATAAACTGCGCTATACTGATAGAATAATTGTGCTTATTATTTTAATTCTCTATTCAGTTATCTTTTATCATATTTCTGCTTTATCAAAGTGATCCACTTTACTAAAACACCACTTAACCGTTTATGCATTCGCCAGACACTTTTATGCAAAGCGAATAAAATTGCATTCAAGATGTAGCCTATTATTATTGCATTCAATGTTGCATTCAGAGTTTTTCATGTTCATGCATTCCCTGGGAATCACACCTCTATGTGAGCGCCATGCTCTACTTTTTTAGCAACAGAATGTAATCATAGTAAAACACGAGGCTTTATGCTATATTTACACATTCAAGAAAAAAAAAAAGCATCTTATTAAATCCTTCTTTTTTTCCCTCGTAAACAGTACTGCATAAATTTATGCATTCAACAGACACAAGCTGTACGATATGATAATACTGTGTGCATGATAATGAGAGTGGATATGTGAGTTTATTGCATGCACCAATAGATAAATGGGATGACAGCAATTAGATTACATGGAGAGCAAATGTAGACGGTTACTTGTGTTCTCAGATGTTTCTTCTGAGAAAAAGCTCCAGTAATCTCACGTGTCTCATCAACCGCGCTCAGATTCGCCATGAAACCAGTCAAAGATTTCCATACGAACTCGAGCGGGAATTATCTTTCCGTTTAAGATAAAAGACGACCTGGCAGGAGATGTGCCGTGATCTATGGTTCTCTTTCAGGTAGTTTTCCTGAGCCTTTATTTTGATCCCATCACCTGTGATGTATTCAGAATCAAGAGGGAAAGAGAAGAAGGGGAGGTTAAATATTCTGGATTTCTGCATGCCATAAATTGCTTTCTGTCGGGGAAATGTAAATCAACGTGGCATGAGCAGATTGATGGAGTCGCCCTGGCTGGGTGCACTTTTATTTGAAGCTCGGGCAAAGTGCTGCGTGTTGATATAGATGGAGAGGGCTTTAATGCTCAGGGTATGGCTGTGAATACAGTGAATAATAGACGAAAATGCAAAACTATCCAAATTCTTTGCAATGAAAGATTGGAGGAATTGTTTGTACGCTATTGATGTAAGTTATTTTTTCTTATACCCTGATTTTTTTTTTGTTTGTTTTAAGCACAAACTCAATTAATTTTGATGATTTTATTATTTTTTTTTTCAGAAAACAAGTGTTAATTTTAGCGGCATCTGGTGGTGAGGTTGTGGATTGCATCCTACAGCTGAGCACGAAGCCTTTCGTATAGCCTTTCGAAGCGCTTTTAGAGAAGCTACGGTGGCCGACACAAAGACAAAGATGTCGTTGTGACATCAGATAGCCAGGCAAACAAGGTTTACTTCCAACGAAGAATGGTCTCTGCTTCTAATAAACCAGATGACGACGACTACAACTACTTTTTTGTGCGTATTCAACGACGTGACAATGCTAGCTGCCTCTAGAAACACCAACGAACATAGAGCAGTTTGTCCTTTTAGGGCTGCTGTAGAAAAATGCCGGCACAAAATGGCAACTTAACATGGAGGTAGGACCCGCGGTGTATGTAGATACATAACGGGTCATTATGTAAGGTCTTATATTATTTTGCATTTCTGTCAATAGATTCTCCAAAATTTTACACATTGCACCTTTAATATCTTGTCATTTTGGTTGTCATTTTTAAGAAAATCTGTGTTTGCTGTATAATATATTATCCATATGATACATGGCATCAATATTTTTGTCTTATTTTCCACTGGCAATATGTAAACATTCCTGAAACAGGAAACATTTACCTAATATTCAGAGCTGCTTGAGATATTGAGACATGAAATACATAATATAATATATAATATAAAACATTTTTTTTTTTAAATTAGATTTATATATATTTATTACATACAGTAATGGCTAAAAGTGATGTCCACAGGGGATATTTGTTTTTAATAAGCTGACAAATTCGATTAAGCCATTATTATATTATTATATTATATATTATATTATTATATATATATATATATATATATATATATATATATATATATAGATATATAAAACCAGATTATATATATATATATATATATATAAACATTATATATTATTATTATTAATATTATTTATTTATTTATTTATTTAGAGGTAAGCTATGCAAAAAAAAAAAAAAAGTAGGATAAAGCTCACATTGACTACAACAGAATGAGTTATTAATGTTTTGTTTGTTGATTTTTGCATGTTCATAATTTCTTCGTATGACAGCCGGGCCAAAAATGATGTCCTCACAATTATGGTATGTTTGATTGCGTTTTCTTATCACAAATAAAACAATGGAATGTATGCAACTACACAATATGCTTAGAAAATATTGAACAGTTTTTTAATAATTGGTTTTGCTTCAGTTTTGAGAAAGTTTATCATTTAATTTTAAATTGACCGGAAAACGACACAAAATGCTGAAATAAAATGTCGTTGTTTTTCAGTTTATTCATCGAATGTCTGTCACGAGCTCTCGAGCGCTGCTCCGCTCCTGACATTACTGTGACCCTGAGAGGCTGTTCTTCCAGCCTGCAGTAACGCAGGGATGGTGGTCTGTTGATTTTTCCGGTCCCATGTGTGTGAAAGCGCGGTGTGGTCTCTCCCATCTGCTGGATGCAGCTCATTAGGATGCGATAGAGATCCCTTCCAAAACAAACCCGGTCTGCGCTCAGAGAATGAGGCTGGTGGTAAACACCAGCGCGACATGACAGCTTCACTCTCACTATCGATAAATCCTCTCGGCTTCACCAGCCTGCGTGTGCACACCTGTAAGAGAGAGACGGAGAGAGAGTGGGCGAAAATGCAAGCTGTCCCATGACTCAATGATAGCAGATGACCCGGAACCAGAACAACAGTGAAAGATGATCAATCCAAACATCCACCATCCCACGGACAATCCCTCATTCTGGTTCAGGAATATTCCAGTTCCTTTTTACATTGTCTTAGGAGAGGTAATTTACTGCTTGGTTGTGATTTATTATAATATATTATATTTACTTATGGCTTTTGTCTCACTTTAGACAAAGAATGTGTCGCTCATGTCATACAGTAAGAGTAAAGAGCTACAAAGTGATCCTGCTTAAATCATTTAATCAAAGAACTGGATGAGAAATGCTTTGGATGAGTTCATGTTGAGATCTTGGACTTTTCATTACAGATTTTGATGTCTTGGCAAATCTGAGCGCATTGAGATCTCTTCTGATTCTCTTGAGGAGACGCATGTGAGTCACTCCATTTAATCGTATTTATTTAGGAGATTTGTCATATGTGATGCTTCCTATATGGGATCACATGCCATGAACTGAATTTGAATCTGTATTTTTGTCTTGCTTTTCTTAAAGGAGACCTATTATGCCCTGTTTTACGAGATGTAAAATAAGTCTCGGAAGTCCCTTGAGGTGTGTATGTGACGTTTTAGCTCAAAGATCATTTTTTTATAGCGTGTCGTTTTCGTGTGTCCCTTTAAATGCAAATGAGCTGGTGCTCCCCGTCCCCTTTCAAGAAGGGGGTGGAGCTTCAATCTCAGTGACTCAGATGGATGGAGTCTATGGAGACTCTTATATTCATTGGTACATCCCAAAACACAACACTTGTAATGACTCTTTTGCGCACACTTTGTACAACTCCAGCTGCTACAGCGAAATGGTGGACTCTCATTCAGGGCGGTGTCTATGCTAATAGGGTAGAACATCACCGGCTGTGGGCGGGGCTTCTCTATATTATCATGGCGGGAATCTGAATCTGCTCATTTGAAGAGACTGCTTATGATTTATGGCAATTATAAAAACATGAGCGAGTGGATTTTTTCCATTTCAGGCAGGTTGTTCTCACACTGCGGACACACATCAGTGTTCAAACACCTTATAAAAGTGAATTTTGCATAATAGTTCCCCTTTAATAGGAGATGTTATTTAGCCTCAGTTTCCATTCACATTCAGTGCAACTTTTTTCCAATATAATACAAGTGAGTGGTGACCATTTTGTCATTCTTCCTCCGTTTGTGTTTCATGAAAGAAATTAAATCATACAGGGAACGACATGAGGTTGAGTAACCGATGACAGAATTTACATTTTGAGGTAAATTATTCGCATTATTTTTGTACACCATTGCAACGTTATTCTTGTTTACGCACAAATATGAACAAAGTCCCATCATTTAATTATATTCTCTGAAAACTAGTTTTATTATCTTACATAATTGTGAGAAATTAGTTTTTGCAGGAAAACAAGAAAAGACTTTTACTCTCTTTTTTTTCAACTCAGGCAACATAAGTTAACAGAAAAAAGAGGAGTTAGTTTCGCCAAACGAGGAATTAAAACTTTTGTTTTATTAATGAAATGTCGATCAAAAACACAGAACGAACCAGTCCATAAGCATTTACTGATGTTCTAGCTGGCTGACCAGGACATTTTGCTAGTTAAGCTAGTAAGCAGAGAGACATACGCATCCCAAAAACAATGGCCAGCAACATATTCTGGTGTTTTCAGCAGGGTGGATATGAATTAAACAGGATTCTGAGAAATTATCCATATTTAAATGAGTTCGAAAGAAGAACTCTGACATTAAAACATGAGAACAACCGAATTCACAGCCCAACTAAAACCTTTCAGAGCCTAGAAGGAATATTTTTAACATTTATGAGCACATCTCCACTTTCAGGTTGAGACCTCTCCTTTTTCTGTTGTCAGCTCTCCAGTTTTAGAGCATCAGCACACACAGAAAAAGAGCGAATTTCTCTGAACAGGATGGAACTCATGCATAAAACGCCCATGCCATCCCAAACACAACGGGATTTGTCCTCCTAAACCCCATGTAATGGAAACAGACCTCCTGCTGTCTGCAGGTGAAAACATGGTTAACTGCTGCTTAGTTATAATCATCATAGTCAAAGCCACCTGCTGTCAGCCACTCTTATGTAATTACAGTGGGTTTTAACGCTATTTTTAATCTTTGATTTCATATAGTAATTCTTAAGCTTTTTGCAGAAGATTGTTTCGAGCTTTTACTTTTTTTTAAACATCACTTATAGTACTTGAGTGGGCCTTGCACAAGATAATTTCTTCTTTTGTACTTTTTATGACAGTGTGTCAGCTCCGCCATTTCGTGCTTGAACGGACGAAAACATACAAAATTATGTAAGAAATTCCATTTTTTAAATCTAGTATCCTCTAGCATAGTCATAAATGAGAAAAAAAGTGTTAAATGAATATTAAGAGTTGTGAGAAAATAGGATGTGCGTCAGGTCTTAAAGTGACAGCAACCTAATAAACCCACCTCTGTCATTGATGTTAATCAACACTCTAATTAATGCTGGGTTAAAAACAACCCAAGTTGGGTTAAAAATGCAAATGGGTTGTTTTAACCCAGCTGTTGGGTTAAATGTTTTATTTAACCCAACTATTGTTTAAAACACATTATTATATGACTGGCTTAAAATGAACCCAACATAGGTTGGAAATTAAAAATCGGGCATAATTACTAGAGGCAACAATAATAAACAAAAGGTGGATATTTATTAATAAGTAATTTAATAAATGTTTGTTGTTTAATTATTATTCATAAACAATTACAAAAACTATAAAAAAATAGTTGAGTTAAATAAAAATATCGCTGGGTTTGTCCATTTTCAACCCAACTTGGGTTGTTTTTAACCCAGCACTTTTTAGAGCGAAAGAACAAAAGACAAAGAGAAAATCAGTCACTGCTTTGGACCGAATGATTTTGTAGCTTTAATAACGATGAATCTATATTCAGTTTATAATTTAAGTGTTTGATTATTACTTTTATATTGATTATTATTTTTACCTGTTAGGCTGAAATTCTTAAAGCACCGTTTACAACGTAACATGGGTCAAAAACAACGAAAATAATAACCTTTTGTGCATTTTCGCAGGGCAGGTAAAAATCTGGACCTGGACCAGTAGAAAAAACCTTAGAATTGAGCCCTGATATATTAAAGACACAGCTAAATGTGACATTATTACTGTGGGTTTATGTGAAGATTGTTTTAAGTTCACTTTAATTAAAAGTTATATTTTTAAAGCCTATCAAATGTTAAAATTGATCGCTTTCAATTATATTGTAATGTTGAATGGCTACTATAATTAATAATGGCTAAATTGAGAAAGATATATATATATATATATATGCAGTTAGCACATGTATTGTAGATTAAATATCAATTTTCATAATTCTGGACACCATATGATTGATAATTTCATTTCAATAGGATTATTTCATGTTTCATGACTTCTCAGGCAACATGTTTATGTAACAAACTAAACAAAAGGACTCTGGTTTGACACGACCCTCAGGTCAGAACACAACACCATGCTGTTGTCTGCTCGGTCCAATCTTACAAATAATGCAACGACGCAGCTCAAGCTTCCACTGGACAGATTCTTGTTTCCAATGAATCATTTGATTTACACATTGTAGTCCTCATGGGGCATCGTAATAGAATGGCCGAGCTTTCCACGAATCACAGTGACATGTAAGAAATAGGTTTTGGGGTGTCGGGTCGACGACTGCTCAAAGCTACTCAGAAAATAGCCAAGCGGTTCAGTCACCCACAGTGGAAGGAATTTATCGAGGACAATCACTTTCACTGTTCCACCAAAAACAAATGGATCTGGACCACCTACTGGGAATTTAGACAGCCCCACTTTCAGAGTACAAGTGAGCTGATGAAGACGGTTCATATGAGAAAAACACTTTGCTACAATTATGCTAGTTCTCCAATAAAATGAAAAGTTCTGATTTATTACTTGTTTATTGTCTCTAAATTGAAGTCAAGTCTTCCAAAAATATACATATTCCAGACACATTTTCTACAAAATCTTAAAGGGTTAGTTCACCCATATATGTAAATTCTGTCATCATTTACTCCCCCTCATGTCATCGCAAACCTGAGTGACTTTTATTCTTCTGTGGAACATAAACATTTACTATCTTATGCAATTTTGCTTTTTTCAAGTACTGTGTTTCAAAGGACTTGAAAATTAAAACGAGTCATTTACTCACCCTGACACCGTTCCAAATGTTGATTTTCTTTTCTTTGTGAAACACAAAATGCTTTTGTTTTCATATGGTGTAACATATATATATATATATATATATATATATATATATATATATATATATATATATAGTTTAGTTTCGTTGTGTTTTGGTTCTGTACTCCCTAGTTAGTTTCTGTGGTTGTTAATTAGTTTTGCGCACCTGTTTCTGTTCTGTTGATTACTCTCCCTTGTATTTAAGCCCTCAGATTCCTCTGTTTCAGTATCTGGTAATGCTTATGTTAAGGGTGTTTTTTCCTGAGTTTCTTCCCTGTGATTCTCCTACATGTTCCTAGTGGAACTAATAAAGACTCATTTTTTTATCCTTTGAATTTGCGCTTACTACAGCCTACCCAGCGCCTGACATATGGCTTCAGGAATAGCTTCTTTCAGACATCTTTATGTTGTTGTTTGTTATCTGGTCAAAATATGCTTTCATTATACGGAAACAAGCAGAAGGAGCATTTAAAATGTCCCTTTTCATGTTTCAGGGAAGAAAGGAAAGATGTGGTTGGAACAACATGAGGATAAGTATTTTTTATTTAATTTTTTTAAGGACAGAAATTTTATATGTAATGCAACACAAGTCTAAGATTAAGATTTTATTAATCACTTTTACTTTGTAATATTTTAATTTAATAAATAACATTTTATTTTGATCGTTTTTATTTAAATAACACACAGATGCATAGGGCTTGTAAATAAAAACTCAAAATACAATTAAAATGACTTTTTTTGTTTATTTTTCAGTTTTTTAAAATGTATTAAGTGCTTTGCTGTATATTTTATTTTTCATATTTATGTTTTTAAATGCAATTGTTGCAATAATATTTTATGAAACTAAACTTAGTTTATAGCATCAAATAAACATGAATGAACATCAGAAGGAATGTTGTTTCAAGCGTGGAAAGACGTGAGGACACACAATTTTTCAAGCTCACCAACATTAATCTACTAACTCCCCTGACTGCTTTGTCGGACAAAATGGCGGATTCGGGGTTATGATTGGTCAGATCGCCTGTCAATCAAACTGTTTCCGAAGGTCAAAAAAAAAAATCAGATAATTTGTTAAGAACTCCTCCACCCCCACCAGAACAGCTGGCCATCATGGAGGTATGAAGTCAGCACCCAATTCAAACAGCAAGGAGTCGTACCAGAAACGTGTGTGTGTGTGTGTGAGTGTTGACTAGATTGGTCCCAGCTGCACCGGGTCAAGGCACCAACTCGGATAAGACTCAAACTCCTCCAGGCGATTTGTCCCAGCCTGTTGCCATATGCATCCTCTACGTTCCTTTGGGTCTGTCCCACATGGTGCCGTTGTGGCATGTAGCCTCAGAGGTTGTAGAGGACACGCTGGTTTCTCTGGTCATGCTGATATTTGTGTCGCCTGCTGACAGTTGGCCTCCCACACACACACACACACACACAGTGTCATTGTGTCGGGGCGGAGATGCAGACTGACAGAGCTTCACTACGCATCTGGCATCAAGGTGGGTGAGAGAGAATTCAAAGCACCTTAGACAGTCCACACAAACTGTCCGTCCAGGTTAAATGTGGCTGACATGAGCTGTGTTCGGAATGGAATACTTGCATACTGCTTACCATAATATAACTCTGATTGCATATACACCTCGAGGGTGAGTGAATTATGGGGTAATTTTCATTTTTGGGTGAATTAACAGTTTGATTGACAGGCGATCTGACCAATCATAACCCCTAATCCACCATTTTGTCTGACAAAGCAGTCAGGTGGAGTTAGTAGATTAACGTTGGTGAACTTGATAAATTGTGTGTCCTCACGTCTTTCCGCGCTTGAAACAACATTCCTTCTGATGTTCATTCATGTTTATTTGATGCTATAAATGAACTAGTATGAAGAGATGATCGGTTCACGAGGAGCTACAGCGATCTGTCACGACACATTAAAGACACACTAGACGCTATTTATTGATTAAACTTCTTTAAAACATTACAATATTTAAATATGAAACTGTTTCATACGTTGTCAGTGTCCTCTTTAATCCACGATGTATTTTTCACTGCGTGAGAACATGATGTGTGGCGTGAGAGCGCATGGGTTGTCGGACATAGCAACTGGGGGCGGGTTTTGCAAAGGGTCAATTAACCCTTACAAAGCACTAAATGGTTTAGCTCCCGGTACCTGAACGAGCTCCTAATGCATTCACGTGTATTGCGATCTCAGAATTCAGGCCAGTTGATAATACCCAGAATATCAAAATCACCTAGATCCTTTTCCTTTTTTTGCACCTAAATGGTAAAATGGTGAATGGACTGCATTTATATAGCGCTTTCACAGACCTATGGCCACTGAAGCGCTTTACAATTTGCCACCAACCTTCCGGTTTGTAGACAACCTACATGAACCACTGCTGCCCCTAAACTTTGGAACAGTCTTCCTAACATTGTTCGGGAAGCAGACACACTCTGTCAGTTTAAATCTAGAGTAAAAATGCCTCTCTTTAACCTGACATACACAACACATAATCTACATGTAAATTGTTAGGCTGCATGAATTAGGTCAGCCAAAAGTAGTCGTGGCCTAATGGTGAGGGAGTTGGGCTTGTAACGTGAAGGTTGCCGGTTCGATTCCCACGCCGGCAGGAATTGAAGGTGGGGATTGTGAATAAACAACACTCTCTCCACCTTCGATACCACGACTAAGGTGCCCTTGAGCAAGACACCTAACCCCTAATTGCTCCCCGGGCGCTGTTGCAATAGCTGCCCACTGCTCCGGGTGTGTGTTCACTGTGTGTGTGTGTGTGTGTGTTCACTACTCACTGCTGTGTGTGTGCACTTGGGATGGGTTAAATGCAGAGCACCAATTTCGAGTATGGGTCACCATACTTGACAACACGTCACGACTTAAAGACTTAAAAGAAACACTTCCCATAATGGCGTCTATGCTAAAAGTAGTCTCTCTCTGTTTATCCAGAGGTTTGCCGAAGTCTGCCAGATCCAGGCCGTATCCAGAAGAGATGAAGGACACGACGACAACGCAGACCTTAAGCGTTAACTAAACTATCCTCTCCAAAGACCTCCTTCCCTTCCCTTTCCAGTTCGCATATATCCACGGACACGACTAATTTTTCTGTATTATACGGATTATAAAGTAATTTAGCGATGTAACTTTGTCAAAAAGACACACATTCAAACACCCAAATCTATAGACTAAACGCATACATGTACGGTAAGGATGTATTACAGGCCTTCACTTTTCAGTGGGAAATGTGTCATTTAAGCGGCTCCTAACAACAGACGTGATTCAATCAAAATCCTACTTTAGCTGGATAATATTTTCTTAGAGCTGCTGCAAAGCCAAAACAATCTCCGTCCATTAATTTTCCTATAATCACTGAGGCTGCTTTGAAACAATCCGTATTGTGAATATATAAATGAAGACGGCTTCACTAAAGCGGTGGTACGCTCTTTCCCCACACCCGTGAAGAAAAGTATCATTAACAACAAACGCAAAAGCAGCATTCCTCCGTTCTCCCCCAGCCTGCTCTGTTCTGAGTCTGACTCATGAGGACTGTATGCAACACTGCATTATTTAGCAAGCCTAAACAATACAAAGTGTTTTCTTTTTGTTCTTGTTTTGTTTCTTCCACTTGACATCCCATGGAAAAATCTTGAGAGCCATAGTGGTTTGTAAGTATGGCGGGAGCTTCTGCTGTCTGGATCGGTTTTTGTGAAAGCAAGTGCTCGTATAATACACTCTGTCATCAGCTTTTTCTGCTCAATGTCAAAGGCACTTGTTCAGCCGGCTACATTTCCACGAATCGAAATTGATTTTGCGTGTACCATGCCGTTGCCATGACGATTGGCGACAAAAGAAAAGCAGAGTTTTGATTTCCTTTTTCTAATATAAAAATAAATACCCAGAAGCACCACAGAGAGCCTCACATATGTGACATCTTGCATCGCATGCATGACGATCGCATCCGCTCGTGCTCGTGGGACATCTGCAAACACTCGATACCCCCAGCAGCATATTGATTCCTCATTGTTTCCTCTTCTCACGTGAACGCTCGTGTTATCTCCATATCTGCGTGTTTGTGCGCAGTGCTGAAATGAAGCCCGCCCCGAGGCCGCCGCTCTCAATATGTTGCGGTTAGTTTCGAGGCCACTATTACTGTATGACAAATATAAACAGGAATTAATTTTCCCCTGCAGACCACCGCTAGATTCAGTCGCTGATTAGCCATACGCTTGTTCTCGCCTGCTTTTATTACATTAATGACAAGGGAATTAATTTTGTTTTATTGCGCTGATGAAACAGGGGACATTAATTAATCAAGCATTCGGGGGCGGGGGAACAGCAAGAGTCTTTGGATCCATAGTGAGCACTGGGATTGTTCGGATTAACAAAAGTAGGGATTGCGAATGCAGATTTGTCCTGGAATGGCATGTAGCTCAGGTCGAAAGGACTCGCAAACCATGTTTTGTTGATTTGATTTGCTCAAATGAGTCATTCAGTGAATCAGTCGTTTTTAAATAATTATTTTTGTCATGCGGTTTGTTGGTCAAATTTGGTAATCATTTTGATAAAAGGCTTTTTTTGCTTTGCAAGGCTGCATTTTTTAAAATCAAAAATACAGTAAATTATGAAATATTTTTGCAATTTCTAATCACTGTTGAAATATTTGAATATATTTTAAAAAGTCATTTATTCCTGCGATCAAAGCTGAATTTTCAGCATCGTTACTCCAGTCTTCAGTGTCACATGATCCTTCAGAAATCATTCTGATATGATGATTTGATGCTCAAGAAACATTTTTGATTACCACAGATATTGAAAATAGTTGTATTTTTTTTCTCAGGATTCTGATGAATAGAACGTTCAAATGAACAGCATTTATTTGAAATAAAGATTTTTTGTAACATTATACTGTCACTTTTGATCAATTTAATGCATCCTTGCTGAATAAAAGTATTCGTTTCTTTTCTAGCTGACCCCAGATCGTTTTGGAACTTCATTCCAAACATTCAGTGAAACTGGAATCTGAACCCAAATTCATTGCATTTCTCATCCCTACAGAAAAGGCAGCATGCAGGGAGAAGCTGGCATTAGGTTGTAGGCAAAGATGTCTCCGTGAGAGCGGTCTAGGACAGTAGGACAGGCCTTCGTCCAACACTGAGCCGTTGACTCATCTGTAAGTGACAAAATTCAGATGCTGCGACATGTTGTTTATGTGCTGAACTGCACGGCAGAGGCATCAGGGCTCGCCGCAAACTTTTGATTTATTAAACACCTTGCCTTGCCATGGCTGCAAATTTCCCTGACATTACAAAAAAAACTGGGGACTGTCGTCTGGCACGGCATATCCACCGAGCGAAAAATTACAACCGGGTGTAGCAGTGAGGACAAACACAGAGTTACAGTATTTGAGCACACATTTATAGCATTCACCTCTACTACAAACTAGATAAAACGAAATATAGATAACTGGACGTGGCGACAACACAAACATATTTAATGTAATCAATTTGTTTTATTTTTAATATATTTGCAAACAAAAAGCGGGATTTTTTTTTTGCTATTTACACCTGCTATATTCGACTGTGCTATTCTCATTTAATAATAATAATTAATACTATAATTAAAATTCAAGAAATATAGGTAAGCTTTATTTTACAGTGTCATTGATACATTTGTTACATGTATTTACTGTAGTAATAAGTATAAATTATGCATAATTACATGCAATTAACCCTACACTAAACCCTATAGTAACTACATGTAGTTACTTGTCATCACTCAGTACTTAAATGTATAATTACAGTGTAATACTGACACCTTAAAATAAAGTGTAACCGACATATAAATATTATGATTAATATAGATCGGTAACAAAAATATGTAATAAACAGATTAAATAGCATGAATGAAATATTCACCATAATGTTTACATTTCATATTTTGTGTTAATATTTATTAAAAAGTAATATTATTTCTATTTTTTATTTCTCATTTATTAATAATAATATAAAATATTGCTGCAAGCAGCAATTGACCTTCGGAAACAGTTTGATTGACAGGCGATCTGACCAATCATAACTCCGAATCCGCCATTTTGTCCGACAAAGCTGTCAGGGGAGTTAGTAGATTTTAGTAGAGTTAGTTGGTGAGCTTGAAAAATTGTGTGTCCTCATGTCTTTCCACGCTTGAAACAACATTCCTTCTGATGTTCATTCATGTTTATTTGATGCTATAAATGAACTAGTATGAAGAGATGATCGGTTCACGAGGAGCTACAGCGATCTGTCACCACACATTAAACACACACTAGACGCTATTTATTGATTTATTGATTATTGATAAAGATAAACTTCTTTAAAAAATTATGATATATTAAATATGAAACTGTTTAATTCGTTGTCAGTGTCCTCTTTGCTCCAGGATGTATTTTTCACTGTGAGAACATGATGTGTGGCGTGAGAGCGCATGGCTTGTCGGACATAGCAACAGTAACTAAAGGGGGCGGGTCTTTGCGAAGGGTCAAAAATCAAGCATTTTAAGACCTTTATTCTATTCATGCTTGTTAGGGTTTATGTTGACCTGAAATATATGGCTGACACCATTAAATATGCCTGAAAAAGAATATGCTAAAACACACAGAGAAAAGTCAAGCTTAAACAATAATACTTGATACACACTAAGCATGCTTACACACACACACACATCAAGGCACATCCGAACCCAATGTTAGCTTCACTTCCTGTCTCCCAAGATACCTTCATCTGAGTGATTTTTGAAGGCAGTATAGATGTACCCTTCACTGCCTTTGATATCCCACAATCCTGTGCTTCCTGTCCTGTGACAGTTGAGCTAAAAAATAAAGATGGCATCTGATAGTTGCAGTTTGTGTGTGAATGTACACTTTTGATGTCATTATCTGAGAAATTAATAATTAAATTTTCGCTTAGTTATAACCAAGGCTCGCTCATTAAACCGTTACGCTCCCTCAGAAGTTTTGTGAGGTACCTTGTTGTCTGCAAAGTCATCGCCTGACAAGGCAGCGAGTCTGCTGCCTAAGCTTTTGGACGCAGCCCAAGAATTTGGACATGCAACTCGTTTCACATACAGTTTTTCACCTATTATAGTATGGAAGTAGGCATACTCAGACAGTATTGTATTTTCTGTGGCCCCAGTTGAGAACAACTGATCTAAAGCATATTTTAAAGTTTTTAAGGCATGTTAAAGTGGCAAGCAGCACGAGGAGGTTGCTGACTCGGACACGTCCTGCAGGGATCAGGGGTCGTAAGACTCACTTCTGTTGTGTTCGCTATTTACTGCAGCTCTGAGCTCCTGTTTCCGTTCTCTCGTAAATCTCTGGTAGCAGAATGGGTTCATTCCCACGTGTGTGATTAAACACAGAGAGGATCATTTACTGTGTTTTACACACCTGTCACTGCACAAATTTGCTGAATGGGTTTTATTCTTAAGTAATGTGAGAACTTCGGTGCATTTTGTTGTGCTTATCATTAACTGTGTACTCCTCCCTAGTGGTATTTTAGTATCGTTGACATACTATTATATATATTTTTTAAAATATTTTTGAAATTGACCCTTCACTGGGAGTTTGATTGACAGGTGATCTGACCAATCATAACCCCGAATCCGCCATTTTGTCCGACAAAGCGGTCAGGGGAGTTAGTGGATTAACGTTGGTGAACTCGAACTTGATAAATCGTGTGTCCTCACGTCTTCAAACAACATTCCTTCTGATGTTCATTCATGTTTATTTGATGCTATAAATGAACTAGTATGAAGAGATGATCGGTTCACGAGGAGCTACAGCGATCTGTCACGACACATTAAACACACACTAGACGCTATGTATTGATTAAACTTCTTTAAAAAATTACAATATTTGAAATATGAAGCTGTTTCATGCGTTGTCAGTGTCCTCTTTGCTCCGGGATGAATTTTTCACTGCATGAGTACATGATGTGTGGCATGAGAGACATAGTAACAGTAACTAAAGGGGGCGGGTCATTGCGAACAGTCAATTAGTTTTTATTTTTGAACTTTGCTTTCATTCTAATATTACTTAGAGTTTTAGTAATTTTGTTGTTTTGTCATTTTTATTAATTACTGTTTTTTTATTCAAATTTTAGTCATTGTAAGGGCACAATATGTAGTTTTTTTGCCACTAGAGATCTATTTAAAACAAACGTGTTGCTTGATGACGACGAGATTTGAGCGTGGAATCATGGGAGATGTCGTCTTCAACTCACAGCCAGTGGAAAAGAATCAAGACGGGACTCGGGCAGAAATCATGTTCATGGATGCGATTATTAACGTTACTGTTGTATGAAGCACAAGAAGCGATTGCTAATGAGAGACGAGCGTGACATGCCTCGCGAGCAGCGGGACTTTTATTATGCCACAGTCGCCGCTTCTGCTTCGAGCATATGTGGGGTAAAGCAGCGATGTTTATCATATTTGAGAATGATATTATACTTATAACGTTACTCGTTACGTTACCTGTTGCGCACTGCAGTAACTAGACCGATATTAGAATATGTTACATCCTGTCCTGTAGTTTGTACTGATTTAGGGGCAGTTATGTGTTTTTGTTTTCTTCTCTCTTCTCTCATCTGTGCTGCTGATTGCTGGCACCTAATACTCAATGATAGCCAACTAGTACTTAATTCATTGGCTCTTTCAGTGAGGAAACCAGCTATAAAAGCCATCAAGAAAGCACAGATGAGGAGAGGAGAGAGACAGAGCCACTTCTCTCTCATGGATCTTCTCTGCAGACAATTGTTGCCAGTTGCTTTGTTGTTTACTAACAGTGCAAATCCTGAAGTCTGTGATGGAGTTCTAGTTAGTGCTGTTGTTGTGCTCTCGCCTAGAGTGTTCATTTCAACTCTCAATGTCGCTGACCTTTACTTATTCTTTTGTTAAAAAGAATACTTTGTAATTTGGAGGGAGGATGGCGCAATTTTGGGGGAAGTCTTAAGGAATTCTTTTTGTTTCATTTGTTGTTTCTGTGATTGGTAAGTTAGATTTAAAATTGAGTTAGACACTGTTTTGTTTGTTATTTTGGCTGTACCCCCTCCCGAAGCCTTTTTGTATTCTTTTTATTATTTCTTATAAATAATAAATCTACAATAAATCAAATCTGCAGTAGATTTCAGTGGTTGACAGTATTGTTTAGTGCTGGGAATGGGAAGCTCCATGTGGTCTGTCTCGTTTTGTCTCGATCCCCTAGACTAATTTTTAAACATAGAACGTGATAAATATCATATTAATGTTTTTTATCCATTTTCATTGCAGTTTTAGTTATTTTAGTACATCAAGTTAAACTAAAATAAGAAACATTTCCTTTGCAACTTAGTTTTTAGAGACCGCTCATTTTAAAATCTTAAGAAGTTTAAACAGTAAATAGCGTGTGGTGGCTCTTTAATGTGTCGTGACAGATCGCTGTAGCTCCTCGTGAACCGATCATCTCTTTATACTAGTTCATTTATAGCATCAAATAAACATGAACGAACATCAGAAGGAATGTTGTTTCAAGCGCGGAAAGACGTGAGTACAGACAAAATGGCGGATTATGATTGGTTATATCGCCTGTCAATCAAACTACCAGCGAAGGGTCAATTACTCTTTGCCAAATAAATATACAGAAAATTCTAAAGAAGGCTGCGTGCTTGTTTCTCTGGAACATAAAGTCTATAGAATACCAAACTGTGCACAATAAAATGTTACTTGATGTTGGGATTTCAAATGACCTGAAATTTGTCTCACTTCCAGGCTTTCCTTCAGACATGAGCGCCACCTGTCTCAGCACCTGAGGGTCCCCACAGCCCCCGTCGGGCCCTCAGGAGCCACACAGAACCCCATCAGATGGAAGCAAAGCAGGCTGAGGTGTTTACGTTTTCTCTCTGCTCAGCCCGTCCATGTTTGTGGTGGGATGCTTATCAAGGGCCCTGGCACCTTGCTTTTCCAGCTCACTGCAGCTGAAGACAGGCGAGGAAATATGCACAGAGCGGGAAGAGTTATCGTCGAATGAAAGCTGAAGGAGAAAGGCCAGATAGATTGCTGTTGTCACTTCTTTTTCATTTATTTACCCTTGGCCCTTATCAGGCTCGCCATGCAAACACGGGCGTCCAAATACGACAGTGTCACAATTAGAATCAGGAAGGGCTCTTGTAATGGGAAAAGAGAAATCGGCAAAGCGGGGCGTTAGGACAGAAAAGACACGCTCCGCTCCTCTAATAATCACCCGAGACGAGATTTACTGCTGCTAGATGGAGTCTATGAGAAGCATTCGAGAATAATGTCTTATTATGAAATAATCTGAAGCTGATATTTAATGAAATATAGATTAAATGTCATTATCTTCTTGCTCCTGCATTTTTCATTTAGATCTGGAATGGATTGCAACAAAATGCACGAATGATAAACAACTTATTACTATTCGAGAATACAAAGCTGTCAGAAAATGATGTGCTTTTGAATGTAGCGTCAATTTGCAAGGCAAGTTAAATCTCTAAACTGTTTCCCATAGTGCCAGAACACCATATTTTGGTTTTATGTATATTCATGCTCTTAAAAAACAAAGACAAAAAGAACGTAAATTGGAATCTGAAAATATTGACTACAGCATTCTTAACAGCTAACAAAAATAATAGTAATTTTTAATACTGTTTAAAATGTATTAATGAAACGATTATTATTATTAATTCTGGTCTTATTAAAGAAAATGATAATTCAAAAATTATAATTCAGTCATTAATCCTCACCCTCATGTCGTTCTACACCCGTAAGACCTTCGTTCATCTTCAGAACACAAATGAAGATATTTTTGATGAAATTTGATGGTTCAGTGAGTCTCATCAAGATAATGAACACTTTCAATGTCCAGAAAGACCCTAAAACATATTTAAAACAGTTCATATTTTAATGAATCGAAACAATTTCTGGATTTTTGTTTTATAAAAGTACCTTGAGTACCTAAGATAAAAATTACACAATTCTACATGCTTTGTAAGTGGGCAAACCTGCAAAATCGGCATCAAATACTTGTTCTCCTCACTGTATATATTTTCACTATTTAATATATACATTTATTTATTTATTTATTTAATAATAAAATTACATTTAATGCAATATAAAAATGATGGTTATTAATAACAATAATAAACGTATAAATAAAATTAATAGTAATAATAATAATAAATATTTAATAAAACATGTAAATAAACTGTTTAAAAAACAGTTCAAAACACCGAATCAGATCATTTTTGTACATTGTGGAGCAATTGCGGCTTTACATCATCCTTAACATCCGGTGTGGATTATTTCAAGCTATAAATCTTTCGAAATGAGGCACAGACGGCTGTTTATTGCAGCTTTTCATTGTTTCCTATGTAACATTTCTTCATTATTTGGCTATTAAAGTAACTTCCTTTTCACTTCATCAGTCAAATCCTCGGTTTACTTTACTATCCACTCATTTACTAGTTCTGGACTCTGGGAATACAGGGGAATATTCAGTGGGCTTATTAAAGCTTACCTTCTAATATAAGGGTTTTCTTCAGTGTTTAAGTAGACTCAACAGAGCAGCATGGTTGGTTGATTGCTATTCTGTGGAGAGCGGAGAGAATTTTCTTCTTTTTATAAAATGCCTTTTCTTTCAGGATAAAGTTTTTCCTCAGAGGTTGCTCGATTTTGCCTCTGGAAACTTAATGAGCTTCTATGTTTATTAATTTCATTGGATTGATCTTTATTGCATTGGTTTCTTATTGAGATCTTTTCTGAACTTTGTGAGATTTCTCAGGTGAAATGTATATATATGAATATATAAATAGTCTAATTTTGCCTTTCATTAATCTGATTTTTGTAAAAGAGAAACTCTTTGTGATCTCATTTGTTGTATTTCTCTCCTTCAGGCTGTTCATATATGTAAATCTAAACTAATAATCTGCTTATGAATGCATATGAACCCATGAATACTTTTCCTGTGGAATATGGAGTGCCAATTAAGCTCTATATCTGGCTATGAGTGGAATGACTCATTAGTTCGGCTTAAAACAGTCTTATTCATGGAGTGTCGGAGCAGAATGGAAGCAGATATATGTGCAAATTGCTCATTCCCTAGAATTGTGTGATATGCATTTGCTCCACATGCTTATTCTGAGATAATGCAGCTTGGTAAATTATACATACATGCATATCCATGGACTAAGGCCTTTTCTGTGCCGCGGAGCCCCACTCTATTCCGCTGACCAAGCGTCTAATGTATATCGTTATTCGAGCTCATTGGCCGGCTCTAACAACTATGAAAATGACTTTTTGCCCATCAAAAGCTTCAAAGGTCTCTTATGTGCCAAAGCCACCTTCCTCTCCTCAGATAGTATTCAAATCTGACCTGTGAGCAGCATGCATAAATCTCAGCTGGAAAACTGCACGGGAGGAAGAGTTTGCACAGCACAGCGTCCTCTTTGTGCGGCGCATGAAGGGTTTTAGTAGTTAGTGCGTGTAGATCTAGAAGTCTATTTGTTTGCTCGATTAGTTTGGCATAAAGTATTTCCATGGCTCTCTTGATTTCATTTACCCTAATTACCGTCCAGCGACAGACTCAGGGAAGCTTGAAATATCAAGGCCATGGCAAACCAAACAAATGAGCTGATTAATGGGAGCTGTATGAATGAGTTATTCGGCCAGTTATTCAGATCTCGTGGGCAGTCGTGAAAAAAGAAATGATTCTGCTATATCTACATGTATAGCATAGTTAATGAATATTAGTTATCCATTATCAGGGCTGGGTAGGTTACTTTTAAAATGTATTTCACTACAGATTACAAAATGCATGCTTTAAAAAGTCATTTGTAACGTATTTCGTTACATTACTCAAGTTTAGTAACTTAATCTAAAAACTTTAGAGTACTTTGGAATACTAATAAGTGTGGAACAAACACAAAAAAGGTCATTGTAAGTTTTTATCTCACAATTCTGACTTTTTCCCTCACAATTGTGTGATATAAAGTTGCAATTGTGAGTTATAAAGTCAGAATTATGAGATATAAACTCACATACTAAATTCACAATTGCAAGAAAAAAAAATTAGTATTCCAAGTTTATATCTCAAAAATCTGACTATATAACTTGCAATTGTGAGTTTAAATCTCGCAATTCTGAGAAAAAGAAGTCAAAATTGTGAAATGCAAACTCTCACAATTGTGAGGGAAAAAAACTAATTGTGAGAAAAAGTTGCAGTGACGAGTGAATTATAAAATGACTCACAAAACATGAAAACAGTCAAAAACATGAAACTTAACTCCTCTTTTTCAGACTGTCAGAGTCAGAGAATCACCAATCGCTGTTTAAATGACATTAAAATTCAAAGTAATCACTTTGGTAATCTAAAACACTTTTCAGATGTAACTGTAATCTGATTACCACCCATTTAAAATGTAACTGTAATGAAATACAGTGACTCAAATTTTGTATTTTAAATACGTAACTAAGTTACTTGTATTTCGTTACTCCCCAACTCTGTCCATTTATGTATTTTTTAATTGAATTTTCCAGAATGAATGCAATTCTTCTTAAGCCCCGCCTACAGTGAAATCTGATTGGTCCACTATCATGCTTTACATTTCATCCATTCTGTGTGGAATATAACAAATACTACTATGATTTATGCGTACTTGAAAAATGTAATGTTTATAATTTTAGGATAATGAGATTTGAAGGAGAACATTATCATGCAATTAATAGTGCAAGAAAATCAAGTGCGTAAACAATTTCTGTGTAATGGTTCCTGAACACCATTGATCAGAGAAAGAAACAAATAAAGCAAGAAAGTGTTTAACCACACACTTATTTTCAGTTCCCTTTACAGTTTTTGGCTTTGTCTTGATGCTGCATCACCGGAGGAAAATAAGCAAGCTGTGAAAAGGTTGAATCAGCATTTCTAAAGATGTTTTCTGGGGAGGTGGCCAAGGTCTGAATGGAAGTCACTTCCTGTTTGTCACTGTTTACTTGTGAAATATTGACAGGGTGAAAGATTGAGAACCTTTGGTTCCCTCTTCGTCTCAAAAAATGAAAAGAAAATAGTTGATTTTCAGCAAACATGACTTATCACTTCAGACCAACAGACAGGCTATCAATCATTGATCAAACGAAACTCACTGTGGATGTTTTGTTTGAGTGTTGTTTAACTTTTCATCTCCCTGTCTTGACTCTGAAACTGTCTGGAACACTTAGCAGTTCAGAAGCGAAGATGCTGACAAAACACTGCGAAGTATCAAGAGACCTCTTTTGGTTTAATGATGTCTCACCCTGGCAGGGCGACATAGTAGCGCAAGCTTGATAATTGTTAGTCTAAAATCATCTATATGATTATATACAACCAGAAAAAGCAGCGTTTAATCAGATCACTGATTAAGAAACACCAGCTGGCAGCCTTAAGCCTTCATTACGCCGATGATCCTCGATAATCATTGAACCGTGGACATTTAACCTACATTTTCTTAATGTGTTTTTTCAGTTTGCTGAAATTTTGCTTTTTCATTGCTGATTTATTGTGTTGAACTTGTCTTTAACAAAAAGATGGGTATAGTATGTTTATATATATATATATATATATATATATATATATAGAGTGCCACTAAACACATCTCAAGATTAACAGATGTGCTAAAAAGCAATTGAATAATTGAGCGTTCATTAATTCAGTACATTATTGATCATTGATTAGAACCCTTGCAAAAATGTACAGTCGGATGTTTCTTTGATATATATCGTGATATTAATATTAGCATTTTCATACACTACATGGTACTTCAAAGTCTACTATGGTACGAACAAAGAAAGATTTTTAGTATATTGTTTATAGCTGGATATACATTAGTATAAATGTATATAAGTATGGTTATTTTTACATGTCCTGATCCAGCAACTTAAAGGTTAGTTCAGCCAAAAATGAAAATCCTGTCATAAAATCATGTCGTTTCACACCCGTAAGACCTTCGTTCATCTTCAGAACACAAATGAAGATATTTTTGATGAAATCCGAGAGCTTTCTGACCCCTCCATTGTCATCGCTTCATAACATTAAGGTTGAACCACTGTAGTCACATGGACTGTGGACTGAGGTCTCAGATTTCATCAAAAAATATCTTCATTTGTGTTCCGAAGATGAACGAAGGTCTTACGGGTGTGGAACAACATGAAGGTGAGTAATTAATGTCAGAAATTTCGTTTTTGGGTGAACTAACCCTTTAAGAAGGTCATATTATGCCGTTTTACAACGTCTTGATTTTGTTTTGGGGCTCTATTAGAATATGTTTTATGATTGAATGTTCAAAAAACATTATTTTTGACATATTTCACATTGTTGCAGCTCCTCTCTTCCCAGTCTGTCAGTAACACTTCCTTTTTCTGTGAAGCCCCGCCTTCTGAAAAGCACAATGCGCCCTGATTGGTCAGCGGAATCACTGCGTTGTGGTTGGTCAAGCGCTTTCCATCGTGTTTGGGGAACGTCACCATAATCGCGAGTGTCAACACGCTACTAACTCAACCAGGCCCCGCCTCCTTATTTTGCAGGAATTATTTAAATGAGGAATACTGTGACGTATTCGTTCCTGGAAGAAAACTCAAGACTACAATAGAGGCATTTCAGGGAGTCCAGAAATAGTGACACTGATATAGAGAATAACTCCCGCTGGAAGAACTTTGTGCTTTGTAACTTTGCATAGCTTTTCCAACATATAAAATAAAGTAGTCTTTTTTAAAGTTATGAATAGTAATCTATGCAAATTACTTTTCATAACTGCTGAATAGTATTATTCAGGCTCAATGCAATTATAATAATCTTACATCACAGCTCACAATCTTCTCTAAACTTTACTATAGTAATAATTTCCAAATGATGTAAATTCACCACAAATATTAAGAATGTGCATTTCCACTTCACGCATTTTTACTGATCGAATAGTATGCAATCCAATCAGAAAGCAACTGGACCAATAAAAGTACAGGAAGTGACTAAGGCTCCTCAAGAGAGCGGTCTGTAATTGGAAGACATATTTTGAGCACTGTATTTTATTCATGTGCCAAACAGATGTGAATACCAGCGCTGACAAACCATCATGAAACGAGACGGTGGCGACGGGGGTCAGAGATGACTCTTCAGACGTGGGCAGCACTTCCTCCTTGGCTCAATGAATAAGGTGAGTGTTTTTATGATGGTGGTGAACAGTAAGGATAAAAATGGTATCATAAATGCAAATCGCAAAGCATAAAAGTTTAAAGTTGGAAGTTGAAGGGCTGGTCTGAACGCGAGGGAGATTAAGAGAGATTAAAACTGCTTAATACCTGGCATCGTGTTACTGGATGACTCTGTGCAGCTGCGACAGGAAAGGTGACTTTAGCTGAGAAAAGAGTTGAGCGGAGTGGAAGAGCCGCCAGTCGCCTCCAAGGAAGTGACATAACTGTTATATGAAGAAAGATGAACTGTTGAACTTGCATTAATCATTCTGATGCGTCTAGAAAATTAACAATGTAACGATGATGCAATGAGACTCCTTTTTGGAGCTTGACGCAGCTGCATTAAGATGCATTTTATTGTGTGTTCTGCAAAAAAATAAACAAACAACAGCATACTGTTTTTTAAATGACAAATTCATGGGATTCTTACATCAGAAACGAGACATTTTTACAGGTTAGCTTCAATAAATTATGATTCTGAGGAAGTTATTGTGTCTTTTGAACTTTATATTCACCAAAGAATCCTGAAGAAAAACGTATCATGGTTTCCACAAAAAATATGAACTGTTTTCAACATCGATAATAATTATAAATGTTTCTTGGGCAGCAAATCATCATATTAGAATGATTTCTGAAGGATCATGTGACACTGAAGACTGGAGTAATGATGCTGAAAATTCAGCTTTGGTCACAGGAATAAATTACATTTGAAATTTTAATAATATTTCAAAATAAAAAGTAAATATTTCCTAATTGTGCTTTATACTCTATGTCTCTATAGGCAATGAAATAATTATCTTTAAAAATAAAAAAAAAATACATTTTGGACTAAAAGTTAAAATGGATGCTGTCTGTGCATTTAATTTCTACCATAAAATTCATTAATGTATAAAAAAAAAAATTGCTTAAAAAAAAAATATTAGGGGTGTGATGAGATCTCAAGACACGAGATTTCGTGAGACAAAAATGTGAAAAACTCGCGATATCGGAGCGTGAGGGTGAAATTAGGATAGAATACACCACTGCTACATTTACATTATGCCTCCACATTTGTTTTGCTTTTTATAGAAATAAAAACCATCTAATTCAGATGGATAACAGTCGCTTCAATTCCATCCAACATGAGCTGCAGAGTCGTACGTACCCAGTGCAGAAGGAATCAGAGTTCACTGATCATGTGATGAGAGTAAGTGACGAGATGACTGACAAGACAATGGCGGAGGATTCATTGCGCAACAGAGCCTAAGCGTCTGACAGATGTCTTATCTCAGTGCTTCCCAAACTGTGGGCCGTAGCGGTATTGCAGGGGGGCCGTAGCTAGTCCAAATGAATAGATTAAAAAAATGTAAATATTCCAATTGTTCTAAAATTTGATTTTTTTTTTGGAAGTATGTAAGGTTAGTGTTATGGATTTAAATATATTTGTAAAGAATGTTTACATCATAGTTCTCATAATTCACATGAAATTCTTACAAACTCGTAAATAAATGTATTTGTCTGTAAATGTCGGTATATATTTTTTAATGGCGGGGTCGTGGAGCTTTTGCAATGTTTTTGGGGGGCCTTACCCCTCTTAAGTTTGGGAAGCTCTGTCTTATCTTGTAGAATGCGCACTCACCGCCGAAAGCGAAAGTAAAACGCGAAAGCATATTCATCTCAACTGCAATTTCAACGCCCTGCATTTTGAAAGCAGCAAATATCTCCCAATATGAAAGCTGTGTAGTTGTAACCAACTCTTAGCTCTGTATCATGCTTGAAGAAAAATTCGGTCTCTATTTGCAATATTGAGAGAGTGCTCTGATTAGCGTTGCACTTATTGCTTACAATTAATAAGACTAAGAGACAACTGCGTTATTCGTTTTTATTTATACTGTTTTTATTTCTATGATTAGTTTGTGGAAAGGAGTTCAGTTAGGAGGTAAAAAGCTGTAGAAGCTCATAAATCATGTACAGTAAGGTCTGAAGAGAAAAAATCATACAGGAGAAAAGCCAGTCAGTTGAATTTCTGGCAAAACCTTTTAAAGTGCTTGTGTATCGTTGTCTTTCAATGCATATGATAATTCATACTCAGAAAGTGCAGAATGACATTCATTATGATTAGTTAAAACATTTCAAATGCACTTGCAGACTATTTTTTAGTCATCTAGTCATGTCAAACCCATACAAATTATTCATATTTTTATAAAACATTCTCTGTTCTGATGGATTAAATGTTACACATTTTTAATAGTATTTTGTCCCTCAGAATGGATTTTTCTATTAATGCACTAAATCTTATTTTGTATTCCACTTAAAAAAATAGCAGCATATACAGGTTTGGAACGACATAGAATTTGAATTTCTGATGTCAAAAACTAGCTATTTTGTAGGTTAGCGATCATTTTCATCTGAGGTGGATGTTTTGAGGAAATTATCGTATGTTTTTATAGTATTTCAAACTCTCAGGAACACTTTTAGGTCAATGAAAATTTGATTCCCCTTGATATGACCCCTTGGAGTCATAAAAAGTGTGCTAATGACCTGTTTTGGTGCTTATACAAGTGGACCTGAGGGGGAAACATAAATAAATAAAGCCAAATAAAAATATATGATATGACCCCTTTAAGGCGCATAAAAGCAAAGAGCCATATGAGTGATCTCAGTATGCCACGGCACAAACTGCCTCAGAGATAGACACCATGTTGTGTCATAGTTTCCGTAAAGCACACATCCTCAACAAAGTGATTTCCTGCTGGCAAAAATCAATAGTACTCCTGTTATGTTTACACCACGACGGAAGACATGGCCAGATCAAGTCTGAAAACAATCTCTTCTGCTTCGTTTCATCTTCGGTGATGGACAACAGAGCTCACCTGCTCCCGAAAGTTCATTTTCAGAAAAAGAGCAATCCTCACCTCAGGTCACCGGATCAGGAAGAGCGTTTCCTCCAAAATGAGGCTCTTGTGTTGTGTCTGCGTACGCCTTAGTCAGGCGAGACCAGCTTTTATGGGAAAAATATGAAGTCCTGCCAATTGCCTTGTAAATACAATGTTGAACATTACCAAGGCTCCATTTATTTTTGGAAAGCATGCACGGTTCATGTATCACAGTTAGCACACCAGCCAAAATGTTCGCCATCCTTTATATGACGGATATTTCCAATTTAATAAACAAGTTGTGAATGAAAGCCGCAGTGTTAGGGAGAATAGTCGTTGGTTTAACAGCATATAACATCTGTAATATTATGTGTCGACCTGTGCTGTCATGTTTGCACACACAGATTGAAAGAAGCGGCACGACTGTTTTCAACATTGATAATAATCAGAAATGTTTCTTGAGCAGCAAATCAGCATATCAGAATGATTTCTGAAGGATCATGTGACTCTGAAGACTGGAGTAATGATGCTGAAAATTCAGATTTAATCACAGGAATGAATTACATTTTAAAACATAGAAAACAGTTCAATGAAATTGTAATAATATTTCACAATATTACTTTTTTTCTGTATTTCTGAAAAAAAAAAGTCAGTTTTATAAATGCAGGTGAGCATAAAACTTTAAAAAGCCTTACCAACCCCAAACTCTTGATTAGTAGTGTATTTACTCCTACTGTTTTGATTTTTTGTTTTACGTTTTAAGCATTGTAGTCTCTTTTAAGACTGAAAAGTAAAGTAAACATGACCAACATCAATATTTTTCTAAATGTGATTAATATAAAGATCAATTCTGAGGTACAAAACACAATTAAATATGTGTAATCCATCAGAACAGAAAATGTTTTATAAAAATATGAATCATTTATAGGGATGTGGCATGACTAGATGACTCAAAAAATAGTCTGCAAGTGCAGATTTTTCCAACCCCAAACTTTAACTTAGATTAGTAGTGTATTTACTCCTACTGTTTCCATTTATTTTATTTTTTCATGTTTTTAAGTTATTTAAGCATTTTAGTCTCTTTTAAGACTGAATAAATATTTTTCTAAATGTGATTTTTCCCATATTTTTCATATTTGCATATATACCTCTATCAGCAATAATACATTATCTTTAAAAAAAACATTTTTGGACTAAAATTTCAAAAGCATGCATGTGATTTCCTTAAATTTACATCACAAAACAGTTCCAAATTTTTGCCTTCACAAAAAAAAAAAAAAAAAAAATTAAAACAATATAAAACATTTTTTTCCCCCATTAAACTCTTTTTAGCAAAGGTATTTTTCCCTTTAATAGCATCAATGTTGTTAACTAACTTCTATTAACAGATTCTAGTGACCATTTAAGGTTGGCTTAAATTTAAACTATAAGTAGCTTGTAAGCTTCCACAGATGTCGAACGGTTTCTACAAAACAATGTTTTGTAGAAAAGTAGCTTCCAACACTCATCCAGCTCAGATATTCTAGCTTTAATATTTGACCCATTTTACAAAAGAAACGTGTGAAATTTCTTTATTGGTGACAGCGGCAAATGTCAAAACATGCAATGAAATAAAAGACACTCTCTGTGAAGTGAAAATGCAGGGCTAGTTTCAGTGATGAAACAGGGGCATGTATGACCTCATTTGACTGTAACCACAAAAACTTTGACGTATTGGAGTTATGCCCTCGTGTTACTGTATTGTTTCCAGCCACCTTCGTCTGAACTCGAGCCCACCGGAGGCCTACAGTCGTGCGTACAGTACCAGAGCCCGACCCTGACGTGACCTCTGTCAAAGGCTTCAATGGGATAGTCAGCCAAAGACCCCCAGTCAGCACCCAACAGTGCCCCTGATGACTCCAATTAAGGCGGCCCGACATGACAAAGATAAATGAGTGTTTTGGCGGGGAGCCGTAATTGCGTGGATACGACCCATTACCTGCCCTTCCCAGGTGTAATTATTAAGCCAGTGGTGCCGAACAAATGAGTGGAGTACAGGCCTGGAGGCACAGCTGAAAACGCCCCAGCCTCACCTCTTCCTCAACGCAGGCGTCTCTGCTCCAGACCAACAGCTGCGAAACAACAACCTCTCCGACTGATGGAGGTCCCTGAGCTAGACAGACCTGCTGCTCTACCGGCCTGCAGACTCACAGAGACAGACCTCACCGCCCCGAAATAGAGGCAGCGACACTCCTGCACTGTACAGAAGGGGCCTCATTTATAAAATGCTTTGTAGAAACATCTGTGGAAGCTTGTTTCCACCACTGAATCTCACAATTCTGACTTTTTTTCTCGCCATTGCAAGTATACATCTCGAAATTCTGAAAAAAAAATCTCAGAATTGTGTGATATAATGTCGCAATTGCAAGTTAGAAAGTCAGAATTGCATGACATAAAGTCAGAATTGCGAGTTATAGTCAGAATTGCGAGATATAAACTCAATTGCGAGTTAGAAAGTCAGAATTTTGTGATATAAAGTCAGAATTGCGAGTTAGAAAGTCAGAATTGTGAGATATAAACTCAATTGCGAGTTAGAAAGTCAGAATTGCATGATATAAAGTCAGAATTTTGTGATATAAAGTCAGAATTGCGAGTTATAGTCAAAATTGCAAGATATAAACTCAATTGCGAGTTTGAAAGTCAGAATTTTGTGATATAAAGTCAGAATTGCGAGTTAGAAATTCAGAATTGCGAGATATAAACTCAATTGCGAGTTAGAAAGTCAGAATTGCATGATATAAAGTCGAATTTTGTGAAACAAAGTCACAATTGCGAGTTAGAAAGTCAGAATTGCGAGATATAAACTCAATTGCGAGTTAGAAAGTCAGAATTTTGTGATATAAAGTCAGAATTGCGAGTTAGAAAGTCAGAATTGCGAGATATAAACTCAATTGCGAGTTAGAAAGTCAGAATTGCGAGTTATAGTCAAAATTGCAAGATATAAACTCAATTGCGAGTTAGAAAGTCAGAATTTTGTGATATAAAGTCAGAATTGCGAGTTAGAAAGTCAGAATTGTGAGATATAAACTCAATTGCGAGTTAGAAAGTCAGAATTGCATGATATAAAGTCAGAATTTTGTGATATAAAGTCAGAATTGCGAGTTAGAAAGTCAGAATTGCGAGATATAAACTCAATTGCGAGTTAGAAAGTCAGAATTGCATGATATAAAGTCAGAATTGCGAGTTATAGTCAAAATTGCAAGATATAAACTCAATTGCGAGTTAGAAAGTCAGAATTTTGTGATATAAAGTCAGAATTGCGAGTTAGAAAGTCAGAATTGTGAGATATAAACTCAATTGCGAGTTAGAAAGTCAGAATTGCATGATATAAAGTCAGAATTTTGTGATATAAAGTCACAATTGCGAGTTAGAAAGTCAGAATTGTGAGATTTAAACTCAGTTGCGAGTTTTGAATGTCAGAATTGACCTTCGCAGACAGTTTGATTGACAGGCGATCTAACCAATCATAATCCGCCATTTTGTCCGACAAAGCAGTCAGGTGGAGTTAGTAGATTAACGTTGGTGAACTCGAACTTGAAAAATTGTGTGTCCTCACGTCTTGAAACAACATTCGTTCTGATGTTCATTCATGTTTATTTGATGCTATAAATGAACTAGTATGAAGAGATGATCGGTTCACGAGGAGCTACAGCGATCTGTCACCACACATTAAAGACACACTAGACGCTATTTATTGTTTAAACTTCTTTAGAAAATTACGATGGTCAGTTGCGAGTTATAAAGTCAGAATTGTGAGTTTCTGCAATTGCAATTCTGACTTTAACACACAATTGAGGGGAAGCGACTAGAATATTTTTTGTGCGCAAAAACAAAACAAAAATAACAACTTCATTCAACAAATTCGACTCTCCCCTGTCATTCTTCTACACTATTTTTGTTGCAGCGCGTCCAGGTTCTACGTCAGAATGCCGGTCAGTGAGCAGCACAACACATGCAGGTGATGCTGACACAGGAGCCGGCGTTGGGACGTAAACACGGAAGCGCTGCACTGTATTTACTACGTCGACTGCTTACAATTCTGACAGGGTAGAGAAGAAACTGTTGCATAAAGTCGTTATTTTAGTATTGTTTTAGTATTTAGCTTCATAACATTAAGGTTGAACCACTGCAGTCACATTGACTATTTTAACAATGTCTTTCTGGTCCTTAAATAATGGTAATTACGTTAAGTTAAAAAAACTTGGATTTCATCAAAAATATCTTAATTTGTGTTCCGAAGATGAACATGGACATGAGGGTGAGGAATGACTGAATTTTCATTTTTGTGTGGACTAACCCTTTAAATCCAGCTCATGTTTGCTCAGTTGCCTCAATTCAAACTCAATTCATATTCAGGGACTGAATTGTAATTCATAAAGCATTATTAATACATTTGTGAATGATGCACAACCCGGCAGCCAAGCTCCAAAAAGCAGATAAGAGCACCATAAAGCAGTCTGACTCTTACATTATACATTTTATCTTGCATATCCAATGAATACTTTTCCTATACATTTTATGGTGGCTTTCTTGCCAATTGAACAGATAAATCCCCATCCGTTTGTTGTAAACAGAAGGTCGGACATTCTTCTGAAGATCTCCTCTTGTGTGCTGGTGAAAGAAAGCAATAGAGCATCAGAAGTAGGGTGAGTAAATGATGACAATCATGTCATTTCCTTTAATAGCTCTGTTAGGAAACACACTAACAATGCTAGACTGAGTCTTTTGTTAAAAACGGCTACTGTCGAGATTCATTTTTTCGTCTTTCTAAACATCTTCTCCTCATTCCATGCATAAAAGAACAATGTGCAGCCTGTCCTCTTCCAGAAGTTCCTGTTGTTGGCATGTTTATGTTGTTCGGCGACTTTGGATATTGAGACCGCATGCGCCTGCCGTCACAGAACGCCGCATCTGTCTCGGCTCTCCGGGAGAGCGTGGCCAAACCGGGTGCGCTCCAGTCTCTTAATATATCCGTGATGCTGTTTGCTTCCGCTCTCCATCTGTAAAAGGTGTCCAATTTCATTTTACCTGCTGCTGTTGTTGGATTTGAGCCCATCCCAGCATACAAAAAGGCATTAACTTAAGCACTATTCCCCCGGACAGAGACCAATGTCTTTTATTTGGATCATTCGATGCAATTTCTCGCCCCTCATATGTTTGGCCTGTATGTTGTGGAAGTGTTTTTTAAATCTCCTTAATCATTTTACAGAGGTGGCTGCAGGAAGACAGGAACATATATTTGAGGCGAATGGCGAGTGTAACTTAAGGTGATGCTATCAATTACAGCGGGCCGCCCGCGGAAGATATACGGCAACAATAGCAGCACTGCAGCGCAGGGCCGAAACCAGAGAGGCTATATTAAAAATAAAGCTAGTCATAAGTGAAGAACTATTTGTCCCTGTAGACTATTGATGCAAATAGCTAGTGATAGGCAGTGCCAGGCGACTATATTATCTGTTAACTCTAGCATGGGGGCTGTTGCATTTTACATTTTTATGCATTTGGCAGATGGTTCTTTCCAAAGTGACTTACATTGCATTCAAGGCACACATTTAGATTTTATCAGTTGCATTACATTAATGCATCCAAAAGGGTAGTATTATGTTTGCTGTACAGTTTTTATCAACTGAACTGTACTTTATGCATGTAATTTGCACACATTGTCAATCTCAGAATGGTCGACTGGTATGCTAAAAATGTTAGTATGATGGTGTCTGGTGTATGTAACCCATAACCGGCCTAAAAATATAGAGCTTTTTTTTTTCATACTATGGGCAAAACAAAGCCGTTAAGTGTAACAATTATTAGTGTTTGCACTCTAAATAATGCTGGGTTAAAAACAACCCAGTTTGGGTTGAAAATGGACAACCCCAGAGTTGTTTGACCCAACCTGCTGGGTAGTTTTATTTAACTCAACTATTGTTTAAAAACTACTGTATTGCTTGCTTAAAATGAACCCAAAGTATGTTTGAAATTATTATTGTTGCCTCTTATGCGTCTGGTTTTTAACTTAACATATTTTTAATTTTAGCCAGACACATTTTAAACAATATTGGGTTAAATAAATCTACCCAGCACAGATATGTAAAGTCCGTGACGCACTAAACTGACACCAACGAACTAGCACCGATGAAAGCCGACCGCAGTGTTGCCAAGTCAATTGGGCTACTTTAACACCGTTGCCGCAGGTTGTTTTTCATATCTGACCCCAAATAACATGATATTTAGCCTCTGGATAATTTTAGCAAGGGAACCCTGCCAGAAATTTTACCCATCAGAACACATTTTTACCGGGGTTCTTCCCATCCCCCCCGGCCCAACACCGATTCTACATGCTGAATCTCCCCCAAAAAAACCTGACGATGTCCGACTAGAGCCAACAGTGTGAAACACACCGGGAAAACTTAGTTGGCCAACGCTTAAAACAACCCAATGGCTGGGTTTGTCCATTTTTAACCCAACTTGGGTTGTTTCTAACCCAGCATTGTAGTTTAATATTATTTATATACTATTTTAGCACATTTATTTAGCTTTTATATTTTTATTTTCAATTTTAGTTTAAGTAGCTTTTAGTCATTTTGTTATTTTTATGTATTTTAGCTTTAAATTATTTTATTTCAGTTTTTTATTTCAATGTTTAACTTCAGTACTTCGGTTACATTTTTAATATTCATTAAGTTTCATTTAATATTTTATTTTTTAATTTTTTTTTACCAAAAAACTATTTTTAATCGTTTTAGTTTTGGCTAGTGTCGCGCAGCCAGACCTTCAGACCTTCAACCAATCACAGTTCGTTTTGAAAATGTAAATGTAAAGCCGATGTCCCTACAATAACAGACCGCTGTGCATCTAATAAATCCTTCATTCAAGATCATTGTGCAAGTTTACTGCAACAATGGAGCCGCGAACTTCACATACTTTTGAAAATCCAGCGTTTAGTTGGTCCCGGTAAGTGCTAACTGTCACAGTTGTAAACACGACGGCGTTCTTCTTCTACGAGGGTGTTTGACGTCACGGCATTTGTTTCCAGGTGGACCGTTAAAGAACTCAACACACGCAGACATCCTGTAATATTCAACCAACTTCGATAATCCTGAAGTGTTTCCAGATAAGAGTGCCATATACATCAGACGTTCAGCCAACGGTCCAAGTTTTGCTGGACAATAACAGCAATACAAATAGAAGCAAGAACATAGATATCTGTCACAACAGTTGCTATGCTCATTACACTCTTAAAGGCTCTTTATTGGCTCCATGAAGACAAAAGGTTCTTTACACTAAGAATAAAATGGTTCTTTTAGGAACTGGTTCACTGAAAGGTTCTTTGGGGAACCAAAAATGGTTCTTTTTGGAACCTTCTTTTTAAAGAGCATCTTCTGTAAAAAGTATCTAACTACACACACGTGTTAGCTGTCAAGCACAACTATAGTGAAAGTGTTTGAGAATCTAGATGTACATATAAGACTAAGACCTTTTGAAACGGAGATACATGGTCCGTAAATAAACCAAGAGAAAGAAAAAACAACATCACGGCCTTTTGCTGGCGAGCCATTTTTTTCATGCTGCCCTGACAGCTCACACACTTTCATTTTCCGCTGTTGAGACATGCAGTATAACATCAACTTTTTATTCCCTTTCTCTTCTTTTTTTTGACAGAAGTTGAAAAATAGATCTCTGCTTCCACTCGTAAGTGAGAGTTTCCCTGATGGCCCACATCACTGTTCAGAGACACAGCAGAAACCCATCATCTTTTAACACCAGTCCAAAGCTTTGTAAATGTTCTTGCATCTAATGCATCATATACCCCCGATGAATTAGGCCATATGATAGAAAACAGGATTTTGCTTTTGATCTTTTGAAATAAAAGAGTTATGATGAGTTTTGTAAACATACTATAATATTTAGAATTCAAAACAGAATTCTTGTCATAATCCACGGAGAACATTTATTTAGAAGATTCTAAAATCTGGGCATTTTTATATACAGTATCAACAGCTATTCAGTATTCAGCAACCGTACTAATAGGCGTTGTTACTCATTACATATGTTAAGTGGTTAGCTCATTTACATATTGTCTTAAAGGTACAGTAGTAAACATGGGCTGTTTCATGGTAAAGGTCAGAGGTGGCATGATGAACTAAATTTCAACTGATTGTATGAAAATTAAATGATAGAAAATAAATTTGTCAAATAAAAAGTAAACATTGGACATTTTTGGTGTAGCTGAAGTGTCCAAATATGTGTTAAATATACACTACCGTTCAAAGGTTTGGGGTCAGTAGTTTTTATTTTTTAAAGAAAGAAATGAATAAGAATGCTTTATATTGATCAAACTTGACTGAAGAAAGTTATAACGACGCAGAAGTTTTCTATTTCAAATAAATGCTGTTTGAACTTTCTACGGTGACCGAGAGAGCTCAATGCGCTGCAAATAAGAAAACACATGCAAATAAAAAAAGCACATGCAAATAAAAAAAAACACAGGCAAATAAAAAAAGCACATGCAAATAAAAAAAAAACACATGCAAATAAAAAAACACAGGCAAATAAAAAAAAACACAGGCAAATAAAAAAACACATGCAAATAAAAAAAGCACATGCAAATAAAAAAAAAAACACATGCAAATAAAAAAACACAGGCAAATAAAAAAAAAACACAGGCAAATAAAAAAAAACACATGCAAATAAAAAAACACATGCAAATAAAAAAGCACATGCAAATAAAAAAAAACACATGCAAATAAAAAACACATGCAAATAAAAAAAACACATGCAAATAAAAAACACATGCAAATAAAAAAAGCACATGCAAATAAAAAAAAACACATGCAAATAAAAAAAAACGTGATCATCAGTTTGACAACACATGTGCTGCAAATCCTCACAACACATGCAAACACAAAAACGCGCTGCAAATACAAAAACGCGCTGCAAATAGCACAAAACACAACGGAAATGTTTCAAGGGGGACCACAAAAAGTGACGGACCCTACTTGACAACAGCACTAAAAAATATTAAAATATATTATGTAGGCATTAACTCCATGTAATGTGTTTCACTAACAGAAAAGTGTTTTAATATG
>CM076073.1:3440000-3475000 GCA_038088235.1 Zacco platypus
TGTGAATCAATATTGATCAAACAAATAAAAGATTGCAGTAGATTAGTTTTAATAACTAATAATGATGGCATCTTTATTTCAGTCTTGATAATTAATGACACGTTAAAGTCTTTCCCATTACCAATCACACCATGTATCTTTAGCCTATGAACAACAGAAAGATCGACTCCCTTATGTAGATATTAATGTACTAGAACTTCACTTTTTCATTAAATTTATCTCCATCATTGTTGGTCAGTCTTCCGCTGGTTTTGATCCGATAATAAATGGGATTTCATCAATATTTGACTCTTAACTGTTTCATTTTGCACTAGAGAGATTACCTGTGATAATGTTTTTGATTATGATTAGTGATTTCTATGGGGAGTCAAATTTATTTTCCTCTCCCTTTCACATTTTTCAGTGTGAGTTTTACAGCGGTCGGCCTTATTTTTGTAGCTAACATAGAATTAAATGTGTAGTGCTGTAAAATGACTTGCAAAATTGTGACCTTTACAAAATTTCATATTTAAAATGATGTAGCTCACTCCAAAATAAATGTTAAACTGTACCAAACATGCTGATTATCGGACAGTCAGTTTATGAAGTGACGAGCTGTTTCCACACAAAAGCATCTCCTCCATTGACTTCCATTCAAACTGAACAGCTTCTGGTTTTTTCTGTCAGGATATTTATTTTTTTATTATTTTATTTTATCTTACCTCGGAGGCTCCCCCTGGGGGAGGAGCTCAGTTAAAACTTGCCCGGGGTGCCCTACTTGTAAGAAATAGAATAAAAAATTGTAGTGCCACCAATAATGCATTGCAGATGAGTGAGTCTGGGTCCAAATGCCAAATATTTCACAGGTAGTAATGATTAAATATTGCATGTTATGTATGTGTGTGTTACCATGTGGCACTGGACATGTTTATTATTGTTATTGTTATTATTTTCATGCTATACTCTGATGTATGTGCTTTGTGATGACAGCAGCATTATTAAGATGTTAATCTGTTAATATGTATTCTGTTTGCCATTCTGTGCAAACGAGCAGATAAAAATATTTTTATAAATACTAGTCATATATCATTAAGATAGTGCTTTCTTATCACATTGTCAAATTCGAAGTGAGAAGTCATTGGATGTGTTGTGAGTTGAACAATTAAGCATCTTTCTATTTCTGGTTGGATGGAAATTAGTGATGCAGATATAATTATTTTCTACAATTAAATTGGTTTCATTGTTATATGCATGCCTGTTCATATTCATAAAAGCTGTGATATCCTGCCAGTAATTTGTACATTGTTTTAGGTACTATTCAAAATTTTCTATTCACTTTTTCATATAATAGATGAACGTTTTTTGAAGAGATTCAGCATCCTCTTCTGGGGCTTCATTTATAAAGATTTGGCATAGAAACTAGAGATGCGCTGATTTATCGGCCAATAATCGGTTTTGGGCAATAGTTTATAAACAGTCAGGGCCGATATATATCCTGTCAATCTAAAGAGGGCAGGAAAATGCACTGCATTTGGGCTTTGTGTAAAGAAAATGATAAGAAACCAGTTTGTTCAATATTAATTGCAGTTAAGAAATATCTTCAGAATGTAGTTTAAGCTGCAATATGTAAAACTTTTTACAGTAAAATATCCAAAAATCACTAAGCCAGTGTTATATATTTTGTTCAGTTGAGTACTTACAATATCCCAAATGTTTCCAACTATATGTAAAGCGTGAGAAAATCGCAATTTTAACCAGGGATCCGGGACGTGTGCGGGATCATATCCGTGTTAACCTCGGATTCCGGTTTTATTTTGTGGAAACCATGGAAACACCAAAGACGCTTTAATATATATTACATGTGGGAACACAGACAAGGGAACATCTGTTTTGATACATTATAGACAGAAAACAAATTATTGTAATATAGCTTAACACGTTTAGTCTTATTGTTTAAATCTAATTTTCTTGAGTTTCTGCGAGTACCATGTTTTACCACGCTTCAGAGAAAAACACTTGTCAAGTACAGCATAATCAGATGCAGCTTTACTTTAACAGTAATACAGAATTTTCTCCATCATACATTTTAAAATGAATTACATGCCATTTATCAACACAAGCCATCCAGGATTTAATATGATATTGTAATATGGATCTATTTTACTGCAGTGTCTCACAGCAGCCGCGAGCAAACGTACAGATGTTACAACATCATCTTCAACACACTCAGATGTGTCTAATATGATAAACAGAGCTGCGTTCCCTCATACTCTTGACCAGAAAAGCGGAGCCGGCGACTGTGTCATAATAAAAGTCCCGCTGCTCTCGAGGCGTGTGTCGTTCGTCTCTCATTATCAATCGTCTCGTTCAGCTCCACAACACTCGCTCCTGCTCTGCTTCATACTACAGTAACGTTAATAATCGCATCCATGAACGTGATTTCTGCCCGAGTCCCATCCCGATTCTTTCCCACCGGTTGTGAGGTGAAGACCACATGTCCCAAGATTCCTCGCTCAAACTCGGCGTCATCAAGCTACGCCTTTGTTTTGAATAGGCAACCTCTAGTGGACGAAAAACTACATAGTGCACCTTTAATGTTTGTTAATATTAATTTGCATAATATTTATGTTTATTAGAGAAAAAGAACACATGCACAAAAAAAAACTAACATAGAGTACACACAAAAAACATGTACGCCTCTCTTTCAGATGTGAAATCTATTTCTGCATTATAGGCCATTTTATAGCATATAGATTGACCGAAATAATTTACACATGTGGAACCAAAGTATGCATACTAAATAATTGAACTTTAATGCTGTGTAATTATGCTAACAGGGTTTTATTAGTATTATTGCTGCAGAATCCTTCAGCGCGAAGAAGGAAAAGTGCGTATGCCTTGCCTAGAACCTGATGTGGCAGCTAAGAACTTTTCCACATCAAGGACCGTGTTTATAAATCTGGATTTTAGACTATGTACCAGATCAAATCTGCATGTTTTATTAATGAGGCCCCTGGATGGCCACTCAGAGTCTCATAAGAGGTTTGTAGATTTATTCAATAGATCTAAATGTAGATTTATTGAACCTGAATGAACATTAATGGGTAAAAAAAAGACTAAATTAAACCACTCCACATCAACAAGACTCACAAACCTTTCAGATTAATCACACGAGCAGTCACAAAAGACCCACAGTTTTTCAAAAATGTTATGAAGCCGACTTGATTCGCTTGTCAGCTGTCAGGATAGTGAGTCACTTTGCTGATTTGTTTCTCTGAAGACATTTGACTTTGATGATCTCTTTTTTACACTGAGGGAATTTCTAACAACGTTTGCTGGTTTCTGTGTTGTTGGTGAACTGCATCAGTTTGCGTTCCGGCTTATGCGGTTCAAGTGGGACAGGCCGTAGGCGTTACGTGTCTCATTAAGATCAAGCATTCATTATGTCTCTTCGCACAGATAAATGTCTTAGCCTTGAAAAGTGGCTATTATGGATCAATCTACAGCTGCAAGTTTGTGCTGAAGAAGCAATTACATGCTAAGGATGTACACTACAGTTCAAAAGTTTGTACGATTTTTTGTTTTTTTGAAAATAAAAAGAAAATACAACACATAAATATTCTATTTCTAATAAATGCTGTTCATGTGAACTTTCTATTTATTTATATTACTTTCTAAAAATAATAAGCAGCTTAATAATAAGAAATGATTCTTGAGCAGCAAATCAGCATGTTATGATTTCTGGATCATGTGACACTGAAGACTGGAGAAATTATGCTGAAAATTAAGCTTTGATCACTGGATATAAATTACATTTTAAAATGTATTCAAATAAAAGAACTGTTATTTCAAATTGTAATATTATTTTAATATATGTAATAATTTCATAATGGATGAAATATTATTTATATATATTTTCCAATGTTTTCCTCTCAGCAAGACTGCATTTATTTGAAAAAAAAAAAAGTATATATATATATATATATATATATATAGTAATGAAGGGTCATCCAAATGCAGGCTTTATTTTAACAAGAGTTGTCACACAGGCAATGGTCAAACAACAGCAAACAGATATGTCAGAGGAATGGCAGAATCGTGGTCGGTGAACAGGCAGAGGAGTCGATCCAGGCAGCAAGTTAACACAGTCCAGTAACACAATGCAGTAAATCCAAGGGCAGGCAGAGGACGATCGGAAGACGGTAAACAAACAGGCTCAAAACAGGCAGGCAAAACGGAACCAACCGCTCAGAAATGACAACACTTGGGAATAAGACCTCTCAGTGGTGTGTATGTGCAGAGTGCTAATATGGTCCAGATAATGAGCAGCAGCTGGTGAGGTGATCAGTGATTAGGTAAGGGGCTTCTGGGAAATGTAGTCTGCATGAATGAGTGAGCGAGAGTGTGAGTGTGTACTGCATAGTCCAAGGTGAAGTGCCCTCTAGTGGCTATAGCGGGCACTTCAGCTGACGATCGTTACATATATGTATATGTGTGTATACACACATATATATAATTTATTATTATTTTTTTTCAAATAAATGCAGCCTTGCTGAGAGGAAAATATAAAATATATAAAGTCCTTGAGAGGAATAAAGAATCAATAGATGACCAAGTAAAAGTATAGAGTGATAAAATGATTGTAGAGGTACATAGCAGCTCAAATCTATTGATATTGCAAGTGAAGAGAAATATCTGAAATCATACTGAGATCTGTGGAATTTGGTTGCTGACTTTTGCAAATATGAGCACAGAAAATAAAAAAAAATAAAGAAAATAAAATATTTTTATTATTTGGGTTAACTATCTCTTTGTTTGTTTGTGTTCTTTCTAAAGCTCTCATTCCCTCAGCATGACTGTGTTGACGGTCTGTGGAACTCTGGGAGTTTGAGTGGGCTGATGGGTAAGAATAATGCCTGTGTTAGTGTGTGGGAGGCCAGGATACAGTCAAAGCAAAGGCCATCTGCCACAACAAACCTCCTGATTAAAAATCTGGGGAGGAGTTCAGCGCTTTACTCACTCCTGCACACTCACACTTCTTCACATACATGTTCTCCATCCCCTGCCCGTAGGAAAGACAAATCGCACAGGACACCTTCTTAATATCTCAGCTGGTCCTCACAGACAGCAATGAGATTAAATGGAATAACAACAAAAAATCTGTTAAAGCTCCGCCCTCTTCTGGAAAGGGGGCAGGAGCAGCAGCTCATTTGCATTTAAAGGGACACACACAAAATGTATTTTTGCTCACACCCAAATAGGGGCAAATTTGACACGCTATAATAAATGATCTGTGATTTTGAGCTTAAACTTCAGCCACATTCTGGAGACACCAGAGACTTATAGTACATCTTGTGAAAGGGGTATAATCTAAGGCTGACAGGTGGAACCTGAATGAAAATGAAAGCAATAGGGGCAATGAAAGAGAAACCTCTTAGCATTTCAATCTACATGTGGTCCAAACAGCAGAAACAACTAACTTAACAAAACATTGTTTTTCAACAGTCGATAATTTGACTCGTAGCTTTATTAGTGAGAAAAAGAGTACAAATCTAGTTTTCAGAAATGAATCCCTCAGGCCTGTATCACAATCCCATCTTCCTCTGGCTTCTGTCCTTCTCTTCAGGCCGACAGCAGGTTGCACTTTTTTGGAGGTTGCCCAGAAATGAAATGCAGATTTGTGTCTGCTGCCCGAAGCACGACAGCAGCACTTCATTTCAACATAAATGTATTTGTAAGACCGTTTAAGGAATAAGGTATGGATTTTATCAAGCGTGTAGATGCAAAATGCAAATCAGGTGACTGTTCGATGGGTTTATTCAGGTAAATTGTTAAATGCATGCTCTAAAGCATGAGTGGAGTCTTCTGCGTTCTCCAAATTAGGTGACAAAGACGGCAGAGCGCACGAGACCCCTTTGGTCGATTTAAAAAGGGAAGTGCAAACTTAATTTTGATGGATTATGCCAAAGTACCTCCGTTAGCGTTCTGAGGGGTATCATCTATCTCTGTCAGTTTACATAACATTGATGAACCCTTTAGTCATATGCAGGTGACACATTACCAAAGGAAAAACTGCAGAAGGGAACCATCTATCATGGAAAAACGTGTATTCATAAACATTTACTTGTCAACGTACCACTGCCATGAAACAAAATCATGTTTGCTGGCGGCGATGGCAAATGTTCTGCTCTCTTGAGGATTTCTTTCTGAGTTTATGTGTTTTTTAACTAGTATCTGTTTAGAGCATCACTCGTTTGTTTAGAATTACATCTAACCTTAAAATATTCAACGGCATCATGTAACAGGCTGGTTTATGTCAATAAACTGGTTCAAAAAATCCTTCACCGTGCCACATTTTAGGTCTTCTTTTAAAGAGTAAAACAGTTTGTCTTCAACTCATTCATTCAGTTATAGAAATCCACATGTTAACTATTTTTAATTGACTTTTAAAGGCGCACTATGTAGTTTTTCGTCCACTAGAGGTCGCCTATTCAAAACAAAGGCGTAGCTTGATGACTCCAAGTTTGAGCGAGGAATCTTGGGACATGTGGTCTTCCCCTCACAGCCGGTGGGAAAGAACCGGGATGGGAAATGTTCATGGATGCGATTATTAACGTTACTGTAGTGTGAAGCAGAGCAGGAGCGAGTGTTGTGGAGCTGAACGAGACGCTGGAGCGACTGATAATGAGAGTCAGTGGGACTTTTATTATGACACAGTCGCCGGCGCCGCTTCCGCTTTTCCGCTTTTCCGATGTTCTCGTGATTTACAAAGAGTTGGAAACATTTGAGATATTGTAAGTACTCAACTGAACAAAATATATAACCCTGGCCTAGCGTTTTTTGGATATTTTACTGCAAAAATTTTACATATTGCAACTTTAAGTTCTATTTTGTGAAAATTAATTTATAGTTTTTAAATAATTTATAATATTTAAATATTATATAATTTATAATTTTTTTTAATCATTTATAAAAATTAATTGATAATTTTATGTGTCTAATTGAGATATTATTTGTGCTAAATAATCATCTAATAATTAAATAAAATAAATAATTATTATTATAAGTATATTATAATGATAAATAAATCTATCAAGAAATTGCCATTTTATACAACATGGCAAATTAGTAGCTAGATAAACTACATTACAGTTAGTTTAGTAATTTGGGAACAAGTAACAGGATTGTTTATGTCAATAAAAATATGATTCACAGATTCAAAATATGTCCCAGTGCAACATCTTTGGTCTTTATATATATATATATATATATATATATATATATATTTAACTCATTAATTCAAGTTAAATAAATCCAGATGTTCACAATTTTAAGTTGTATATTGTATATTGTGAAAATTAAGTTTAATGGTGTCTTATTTGTGCTAGATAAATACATCACCTACTAATCAAATAAAATATATAATTTGTGTTAATTATAATATAATTATAGTTATAATATACAACGTTGAACCCGGAAGCGCTGTGCTGTGTTTACTCCATCAACAGCGTAGGAGACTGACATGGAAAAGAAGAAATTTTTGAGTAAAGTCATCATTTTTGTTTGTTTTTTGCACACTGAAAGTATTCTCGTCGCTTCATAACATTAAGGTTGAACCACTGCAGTCACGTTGACTATTTTAACAAAGTCTTTACTACCTTTCTGGGCCTTGAAAGTGGTAATAACTTTGCAGTCTGTCGGAGCTCACGGATTTCATCAAAAATATCTTCATTCGTGTTCCGAAGATGAACGAAGGTCTAGAACGACATGAGGAATTAATGACAGAATTTTAATTTTTTTACATTTACATTTTACATTTAGTCATTTAGCAGACGCTTTTATCCAAAGCGACTTACAAGTGAGGAAAACAAACAAGCGATTCTTCATGAATTGGGAAATAACACAGGAAGTGCTCACAATACAAGTTTCATATATTGCTCAGTACCAAAAGCTAGAGTAGGAAGGGAAAAGGGAAGGAAAGGGTTTTTTTTTTTTTTATGAGGGGATTAAGTGTTCACGGAAGAGATGAGTTTTCAGCTGTCTCTTGAATATTGCCAGGGATTCTGCATTCCTGATGAAAGTAGGGAGATCATTCCACCAGCAGGGAGCAGTGAAGGAGAATGTTCTGGAGAGTGATTTTGTGCCTCTCTGTGACGGCTGTGTTTTTGGTGAACTAACCCTTTAAGTCCATGTGTCTTTCTTAAAATAATCTATGCTTCCAACCACAGGTCTAGAGCTTAGTTCCAACCACACAACTTTGCAGTGCTATTTGCGAATGTTCAGGTTTGAGGAAACACGGAATCGCTGAAGTATATTGGTAATGATGCTTTTGGAAAACGCTCCCGATTGACCTATAATGCAACGTCGAGAGCTTTTCAAATCTCCAAAGAACCATATACAGAGACTGCTGTAAAGACAAAACCACCTTTGCTGCACCCAAAGCAAACCTTTATGTTTAAGAGGGCTCGTGAGTCTGGAAAGGTCGCCCTTTACAAGCACAGGTTGATGTCTGTCCTTCCCCATCACTGCTTATAGAGTTTGTCCGCACCGAGGGAAAGGGGTGCTAAAGACCTCGCCACCTCACACACAGCAGGCGGGATTGAGAGTGATTGCTGCGGCCCCTAGAGAAGTGTGCACACGGCCTCACGCTCCGCAGGAGTTTGAGAGGGAAGAGATTTCTGGGACACAACCGTCCCCCACAGGGCTCTGTGCTCTACCCCGCAGCGGTGCGCTTCGCTCCCAGAGCTGTCCTAGACGCTTTCCTGAGCACTGAAGTCACAATCACACACATTTACGGTTTGTTCTCGACAGACTCGGCTGCAGATTCACTGAGAGCAACTGTTTGATGTGTGCTCACTGTCTCTGAACAAAATGAAACGGGTTTTGTTAGCATTTTTGTGCACTTCTGGAAAATATAATAATCTACAATATATGAGTGAGTTCTTTTCCAAAAGTGACTCCATAAAAATGCTCACATGGGACATGTTTAACATACATTGATTCTAATAGAATTTTGATAATCGACAACATGAAAATAACTCATTTTCACTCCAAAACTGTAGTTTCAGTGGGACATCCCGTCTGCAATTGGTTGGACAAACACATGGTCCTACCCAGATTATAATTATAGTATTTTTCATTAACGCATTTTATCTTTTTATTTTAAATTAAATTATTAAATACTACCAATCAAAAGTTTAAATTTGTTTTATGTTTTTAAAAGAAGTCTCTTATGCTCGGCTCGCCAAAGCTGCATTTATTTCATCACAAACACAGTAAAATATTGTGAAATATTATTATAATTTAAAATATAGATTGTAATTTATTCTTGTGATCCAGCATCATTACTCCAGTCTTCAGAGTCACATGATCCTTCAGAAATCATTCTGATATGATGATTTGATGCTCAAGAAACATTTCTGATTATTATCAATGTTGAAAACTTTTTAGTTTCAGGATTCTTTGATGAATAGAAGGTTCAAAAGAACAGCATTTATATAAAAAATAAAATAATTTAAAAGAAAAATACTAACTTTTTTAACAGATTCGACATTACTCTGTAAAAAAAAATGGTAACCTAAAATGGTAACATCTTATTCAAATTAAAAATATTCTTTGGCATCATTGAACTAATCTATACATTCATTTATACCAACAAAACTAATTGTATGGGTTACATTAGGCAGAAAATAGATATTTAAGGTAACAGTTGCAGGGGTCTTTCTGGTTCTCGAATCTGATTGGCTGAGAGGTCGCACCTTTTCACAATTTAAATCACTCCGCTGTCTCATTCTCACAGCGAGTATAAATGAGCAAATCCACCATATTTTTATAGATACTACTGTTATTTTATAACGGAATGTTGTTTTAAGAGTTTTTTTAGTGGGAAATATAGTTGTTTAGACCCAATAAATGCGATTTAGATGTAAGCAGGGAGCCTATTTCAAAATTTGTTTAGATGCTTTCGGAGATGTGAGCTCCAGGCCCTCAGCGACCGTTCAGTGCTCATGTACCCGCTGAGAACAGCTTCATCTCAGCCAGTCCTTGGCGAATTTGCCGCTGGCTCTTATGTAATGTTTAAACATGAGCTATAATTTGTTTTAGGTATATCAAACGTCCAATCGCTGGTCTTATTAATCTATTACTTGTTCCAGATCTAATAGATTTGGCTTGATGGCTATATTAATTTTCATAACTTTAATTTACTTTGAAATTAAATCCTGTACCAACTAGAGCACGGCTTTTGCATGTTTGACTTTATTTCCTATTTTAATTCTTATACTGTTATAATGACTATTGTTGTTAATTTAAATATTATTGTTAAATAAATATTAAAATATATAAATAACATGTCATATTTTTTGGTATTGAGAAAGAGTAGTGATTTCCACTTCAGTGAAAGTTACATTATTACGTCACAAGATGGCGGCAAAGACTTTGAGTGAGTGAGTGAGTGAGTGAGTGAGTCGCAAAGACTTTTATATTGAAATGGACTGAAACAAGGAAGTTGTCTTTACTTTAAACTACGAAACGCAACTGATAAATGCGTTGACTAGCGCTGTCATGGGAATGTTTTAATGTTAAAAGGACTAAAGAGATTTCTTCGGCGGACATTCAAACTGAATTTGTGATTATGAATATAAGATTGACCTGAAGAATATCAGTTAGATGCAGGTAATACTCTCTCTCTCTCTCTCTCTCTCTCTCTCTCTCTCTCTCTCTCTCTCTCAATTTCAATGAAGCGACTCATCGTTCCTTCGTTACTAGTTCTGAAGTTTTAGAATTAGAATTTAGTAGAACTGTCAACTTGAGATTTGAATCTGCGGCGGAAGGAAGTAGTTCCTCACAAAAGAGGGTTTTTAAGGACAATCCGTTGTTATTTCTTATTTATTTGCACACTCGTGCCGTCGAACTGTTGTATAAACGCCATAATCACACTCGTAGCCATGCTATATCACTGTATATTAGCACGGCTGTGATTACTTATGGCCGAATCACAGCCGTGCCAATATAAAGATCTATATATATATATATATATATATATATATATATATATATATGTAAAATATGTGTGTGTGTCAAGTCATCCAAGATGCCGGATATTGTAAAAGTGCATAATAAAAAGATACTGTATAAGAAAGCATAATAAAAGAAGTCCAAAAGCCTCATGCATTACAAGTATTCTGAAGAAAGGAAAATACTGAATAAAACATTACCTGAAATCTCATTTGTGGCAGCACATTAAAATATGAGAAGATGCACTGAGCCAGGTTTGATCTCCGTGTTCTCACATTGTCTCATGACCCAATGACATGATGTCAATGGGTCTATTATGACAGAACTATTCTTTGCCCTTCAGAAAGACCCTTTAGTCAGGATTGGAAATGAAAAAAACATCTTTCTATCTTTCAGATTTCAGCTCAAAGCCTCAATGATGGAGGACTATCACCAGGGTAATTACTGTGACACCCTACCTTGAGCATGAAGATCTCGGCGCAGTCGACGTGCTCCATCTAACTGCAACCTTCTGGCACGAGCTGAGCGTCTAAATGAGGTGGTGGACACACACTTTAGCCAGTGTAAACCTTTAAAAGAGCCGACGCTCAATTACAACGCTCTTCCCAAAACAGGCAGGTTGTAACTGTCATAACTCAGTTCGGGCCTGACAAATGCAATCATCTGCTTAGACTGGAAGACAGCCAAATTGATGTAAATTAAGAAACAGATTTACTTTTATTCTTTACTGCCAGAGCAACCAAATTTAACGTAAGCGGTTAAAGAGCATTTTCGAGCTCATGAGTAAGTCCACTAATTTTCAATCACCGTAGACGAAGATGCTCCTTTATCTTTGAGCTCTTGCAAAGGTCACAACAGCAATTCATTTGTTTTTCTCCAGACTAGCGATGCGCAATGAAGGTGTATTTTTTTTTTCTTCAGATATGCGAAAGACAGAAACAAAGGGGATTTTTCTGTATATAACAAGGATAATCACTTTATAATCAACCTTTCATTGGTCTGTTGCGGTGGACTAATTAACCGCCTCTTGTTAAACTCAAACGTTGCCTTTTAGCAAGCTGTCAGTATGCAGCTAACTTTAATTTCATGAGCACAGAAACTGCTCATTAACGTTGAGAAATGAAGGCACGTAAAATTAAACGTTTAATTAAAATTACAAAACGAAGAAATGGTCATTTTTCACATGTAAGACACTAAAAAAAAATTGTTTTTGCACGCAGAAAAATTTTCATTTTCACGAAGTTTGTTTGTTTTTTTCTGTTTTGTTTTGTATTGCATGTGATACACACACACACGTGTATATATATATATATATATATACTGTATATGTGTGTGTGTATACATTCTGTGTGAACATGATGGTTGTTATTGTAGTTCTAGACTAAATGTGAACATGCATTTACTGATCGCACTTGCACAAAAAGTTTCCGTATTACGCAAAATGAAAAAAAAAAACAGTGATATGCAAACTTAAAATACTTTGCAAACCTGCAATTATTAAATATGTTAAATAAAACAATTATTAATGTATTTAATCTCGCTTTATTAACCAATGTCTTTGCTGCCGACCGTTGATAATCCAATTATCCAACCATACCAAGCAAAAAATACTTTAGTTAAACATCACATTTGTGTCTCATTTTTTTGTTTTTATTGCTGAAGTAAAGGCCAAAGTTTATTTCACTTTTTATGCGTGTGTGAGGGTCAGTGTACACGTGACGCCTAATGGTGAGGGAGTCGGGCTTTTAACCTGAAGGTTGCTGGTTTGATTCCCACGCCGGCAGGAATTGAAAGTGGGGATTGTGGATGAACAGCACTCTCTCCACCTTCGATACCATGACTAAAGGGACCTTGAGCAAGACACGAAATCCCGAATTGCTCCCCTTGTAAGTAGCTTTGGATAAAAGCGTCTGCCAAATGAATAAATGTAAATGTAACAAACATGCAGCCCAGATGAGAAAGAGTAACGCAAAAGTAATGTAACATTACTTTCCATAAAAATCAACTAACGCAATCAGTTACTTTTTAACGAAGTAACTCAATATTGTAATGCATTACTTTTAAAAGTAACTTTCCCCAACAATAACAGTTTTTACTATATTTTTGATCAAATAAATGCAATCTTGGTGAGACTTTCACAAATTTTAAAAACTCTTACAGGCTCCAAACTTAATACTTAAATTTAATTTAAAATGACAATATAAAACGTACCGATGAAGACTACTATAATCATCAGCACAGATGCACGTTTGTTTGGTTAATTTAACATTAACATTTAATATTTTTTTTTGTAATGCATGTGATTAAGTGCTTGACAGTCATAATTTTGCTGCTATGTTTTGCAAGGTCAAAACTGGCATCCCAAATGAAGTGTCAGTGATGTACGAGTTGGTGTAGTTTGTATAAACTGCACTCGTACATAATACATCTCATCATGAATAAGATTCTCAATGCGCAAATCAAACTCACTTAGAAATCACCTGCTGTCACTGAAAACGAATGACTCCGGGTGCTTGGCTATCAAAGTCAATGTCAGTGTCAACAGGGACTTTACTGCATAAATTGGTGCGGTTATGAAAATAGAAATATTACTATGTTTTTTTTTTGTTTTTTTTTTTAATTCATTGAAAACAGTCTTGGCTCAATTGCAGTAGACAGGAGTTCTACCTCAGTAGTGTGTGTACGGCTGCCAGACATACAAACTACATTCCAAGTGATGCTTTACAAATGTGCTGTATGTTGACAGATGTGTCTTATCTGCAGATGAATTTATACAGATGCCAGATCTCAGTGTCGATATTCTACACCTTATGCTTGTCCTCATTAAGGGACAGATGCATGACGGAAACTTCTGTTGGATCTGTTTACATGGAGATAAGTTTTTGCACAGTAACTTTTCTCACTCTGTGAACTTCTTCCAACTTCGGCAGCAGCGCTGATGCAGAATGTGTGATGAATGCATTTGAACATATGTTTTTGTAATTAGTGCTCCAGATTCAGAATCATTGAGTATGCAGATTTATTGAGTTAATCCAAATAATCTCAGTGCTCTCCAAAGACTTGTAATTTTTTTTTAGGTTCTGAATACCTTCAGTATACTTTACTTTGTTGTATTTATGATAAATAAGTCACAATTAAATCACGTAAATATTAATGCTGATGGTCAACATTATGTTTATGTAAATAGTTATAACATCAAAACACAGTAAGATAAACATGCATATACATGCATACATATATATATATATATATATAGCCATATATATATATATATATATATATATATATATATATATAATATGTATGATATATATATATATTATATATATATATGTGTGTGTGTTACATATGTTATATATATATATATAATAAAAATTTTATTAAAGCAACACAGCTTCAAATCATGTTAATCTATTAATCTATTACCACAGAGGATAATTTCGACCTTTAACTGTAAAACTGTTTTAAAGCAATTTGTATTGTACAAAGCGCTATATAAATAAAATGGAAATAAAATTGAACTTGTTCCTTAAAAACGTCGTTAAAAACAACAAAAATCAGTAATTAACTTACAAAGGAATTAAAGAGAGTTAAAAAGCAGAACTGTGCAGTTTGTATTTTTGTTAAAATAGTTTAAAATTTTAAAATTACCACTTTTGGGGGGTGAGCAAAAACATGCCATTTTAGTGTGTCGCTTTAAATGCAAATGAGCTGGTGCTCCCGGCCCCCTTTCAAGAAGAAGGCGGAGCTTCGAGAGCTCATGCTCCGGCATACCAGGTTTGCCAGAACACCAGCAACAACAAAACAGGACAATCTCACGCACTGAAAATGTCAGAAACCTTATATGTTCGAACCGGAGTCGTTGAAAAGACCCTCGTTTGTGAAGCAGTCCGGTGCAAAATGATTGGTGCAAATGCATAAGACTATACAGATTTTCCTCGAAAATTATATTTAACCACAATGTCCTCAGTGACTCAGATGGTGGGAGTCTGTGGAGGCTCAACACTTGTAATGCCTCTTCAGCGCAGACATTGACCATTGAAGATTGTATTATTTTGTATATAATTAATGCAAATATAATTATTAATAGTACAACTGTACCTGTAAAAGAATATATAACATATACAATATAGTTCTTGGTCATTATATACAGTGGCACAGATGTGACACACTTCAGCTCTGAATGTTTGCACAAGTTCTGCAGAGTGAGTCACAGTTCTCTCACGATGAGATCTCAGTGATCTGAAGTTTAACCGTAAGTGCCTCATATCTATCTGAGCCTGAACTCACATCCCTCCTCATACAAATCATACAGTCCCGTCACGTGTGCTGTCTGTGACTGCGAAATGCACATCCATTCCCCCCATACTCAATCCCTGAATGTTGGGTGTGTCTTTCTTCCACTTTATCCCTGGTAGGTGATTGCAATAGCAGGACCTGCCAAGGGAAAAAAGCAAAGGGGGAGGAGGGAGGAGGTGTTAATTCTTTGTGCTCTTTGTATTTTTGTTGGGTTTTTTTTGGCCTAATGAAGACTAATGAATATCTAAAACCTCCATGGTGCAGGAGGAGAGACTGGAATACAGAAAGAGACGAAACTATGCAAATCATGATGCAGAAAAGACCTGTGGAGGATAAACCACCGGATGAGAGAGTCCAGCTCTGGGACACTAGGACTCATCCTGCATGGAACACACACAGATGAGACTGTACACAACCAGACCACACTGTGTGAGATACTGTATCCCATAATGCTATGCGCTCAACTTGACCTTGGGAATGGCATACTACTGTTAAAATGTGTACATTATGCTACACACATTTCAAAAAGTAGTATGCTATATTCTTGACCTCGTTTGATGAGTGCCATCCAGTTATTAAATTCATATTTAATGTAATGTTGTGTAAAGAAATAAAAAATAACTATTAGAAATGAAAGGTCATATCATTCCATTGTGGGATATCCGTTGTCATTCATTTCAGGGTTTAACTAAAAACCATTAAAAAAAATCATTACTTAAATAAAATTACTAAAATAAATAAAACTAAGAAATTAAATGAAAACTAAGAAAAACTACATAGAAATACAGTATTTCCCGAAAGTGATCTCCAACCTAGGAAAAGTTTCATTTTCACCCTTTATTTAAAAAATGTATAAGCTTAGTGCATAATTCTTTTATTTGCGATAACGCCAAATTTTGGCGAGGCTTCAAAGAATTTATGAGCACATGCGAAAACGAGAGAGCAATATTAATACGTTTTTCCTGTAAGCTTTTTGTTTTTCTATGCATTTCTTTGCATAGTAAAATCAAATCTGTAGCTTTGCCTTTTTTCCGAAGAATTTTGACAGATAAATACATGAACCAAGTTTAGTGTTTTGTTTTTCATTCATATTTAAAATGATTAAAAAATATTTTCCCCATATTTTGATCATTTAAACTCACAAGTTCCATTAAATTATATTATTATATCCACTCCAGTCATCACTTTTGCCCACTACTGTATAGTATTCTGTCTAAACGGTGTACGTGTGCAAATTTGATTCTAAAAAATAACATATTGCAACAAAGCAACCATTAATACAATTTTTGCAGTGTAATATGTTCAGTAACTGATGTACATTTTCTGTATGTGGACCACAAGGACGACCTCCTGAATGTGCCAGAATATACCACAACATCTGCAATGCACTCGACTTGACCTTGACTCATTATTTACCGGACAGCCAAAAGTCATTTTACATGCAATGCAAAGCAAACACATTGCACATGCAATGCAGTGAAGCATGCTACTGTTTAAAATTCAGAATTCTTGTGCTTGAGAAGATGATGTGTATATAATAACCAACCATAAGCATAGAGTTTAAGCCGAGAGCCGCTGCAGATACAGATTATGCTGTTTCGGTCCCTCTGTACCAGGTAGTTCATCACAGCGGCATAATTAATACCCATAGAGCAGCGCGAGTGTTTGTACACCGTGATTTGTACACTGCAGAGAGCTGCTGTTTGCATTAAGAATCCCACAGCTTGCAAATTCAAAGGCACAATGAGGCACGTGGGACGGCCGGTGGGTGCCGCTCGCTCGTGTGCTTAAATCCACAGAGTTTTATTTAATGATATCCATTCACACCGACTTCCTCCCAAGCAGGAAATGAGAGCCCACATTAAAACCGTTGCTTCTTCCTAACATAGATTGTATGGGGGGGAAATATAAATGCAGTGGGTATTTTTTTTACAGCACACTGCCAAAAAAAAAAAATTCAAATATCTTAAATAGTTGCCTAAGATATTATCTTGTTTAATGAAAAATGTGTGAATTGAGTTTAAAACAAAACAAAATAAAAATAGAAAAATAAGCTTAATTCACTGGGAAAACAAAAAAATATTACTGACCCCATTGGCAGATTTGTTTTTTTCTTGTTTTAAGCTTAAACTCACTTAATTTTTAAAAAAAATTTTTAATTAAACAAGATTTTATATCATAAAATCCCCCTGTAGTCAATAATTGTATCCCTTACAACTCACCAAAATTACATATTTAACCATTTTTTCCAGAATAAATAGCTTAAAATAGCTTGAAAGTAACTCTATACTTCATTTAGTATACGCGGATCTATGAATATGCTAATTAGTCCCGCCTCCACTCACTCGCACAAGCTCAGAGATCCGCTCGGTCAACTTTACTGTAGTAAACGCAGGGTTGGGGAGTAACGAAATACAAGTAACTTAGTTATGTATTTAAAATACAAAATTTGAGTCACTGTATTTCATTACAGTTACATTTTAAATGGGTGGTAATCAGATTACAGTTACATCTGAAAAGTGTTTTAGATTACCAAAGTGATTAATTTGAATTTTAATGTCATTTAAACAGCGATTGGTGATTCTCTGACTCTGACCGTCTGAAAAAGAGGAGTTAAGTTTCATGTTTTCGACTGTTTTCATGTTTTGTGAGTCATTTTATAATTCACTCGTTATTGCAACTTTTTAACTCACAATTAGTTTTTTTCCCCTCACAATTCTGACTTCTTTTTCTCAGAATCGCGAGATTTAAACTCACAATTGCAAGTTATAAAGTCAGAATTGAGAGATATGAACTCGCAATACTGACTTTTTTTCTTGCAATTGTAAATTTAGTATGTGAGTTTATATCTCATAATTCTGATTTTCTCAATATTGTGAGTTTATATCTCATAATTCTGACTTTACAACTCGCAATTGCAACTTTATATCACACAATTCTGAGGAAAAAAGTCAGAATTGTGAGATAAAAACTTGCAATGACCTTTTTTGTGTTTGTTTCACACTTATTAGTATTCCAAAGTATTCTAAAGTATTTAGATTGAGTTACTAAACTTGAGTAATGAAACGAAATACGTTACAAATGACTTTTTAAAGCAGGTATTTTGTAATCTGTAGTGAAATACATTTTAAAAGTAACATACCCAGCCCTGAGTAAACGCTGCACAATGCTATCCCTTTTTACACCTTCAGACACATAACGGTAATTAATATGATTAGCCTTTTGCTTGACTACGTTGTCAAACAGCTGCTAATAATGTGTTGCTAATTTTACACAACTCCCGTACAGAGCGGTCATAGTTAACGATATGCGAAAGCCCGCCCCCACGCCCACACGTTGACGTGATTGGTTAAAAGGTAGTTTGTGAGGGAAGAAACACCAGCAATTTGAGACTATCTTTAGATCACTGCAGGTTTAAAGAGAAAATACTCATCAATGATCTTGACTTATGAATTTGCACATGGTTCGTCTTAAAAACACCACATTAAAAACTTGATTTTCACCACAGGGGGACTTTAAGTAACTTTGCTTCTCCAGTAAATGTATCTTGATTAAAGAATGTTAAATATTTGTACTGGAAAACAAGACAAAAATATTAAGGAAGAACATCATTTTTTGCAGTATAAACAAGATTCGTTTACTTGAGAAGCAAAATGATGTAAAATATTAAGTCTTGTTTTCTGAGAAGTTTATCGAATTGAAGTGAAGTCTTGTTTGGGGTCAGAAAAAATAAAAATAATTCAAAGGGAAAACAAGTTTATTTTTCTTACCCATCTGGTCGATATTTTTTCTTGTTTAAGCTAAATTTTGATAAATTATTCAGAAAATAAGACTTCATATCTTAAGTCATTTTTCTTCAAAAGTAAATGTATCTTGAATTAAGAATATTTAGATGTTTGTACTAGAAAACAGGATGAAAATTCAGACATATTAGTCATTGTACTTAATATTATGACTCATAAGCGTACTAGAACTCAAAATAGGATGAAATCCATCATTTACGAAATTCGATATTTAGTAAGAATATCCAGCTTCAACAATATTCCTCATCAGATAGAAGCCACTAGAAGATCGCTGTCTGATGTAACACTGAATCTGAATGACGATGACAAACTACGTGAACACAAAACCCTTCAGCTCTCTGCATTTGATCTATTTCAGGGATCTGTATTCATAAAAACTTAAAAGCATCATCTGTTTCTCTTAAACAACTAATCCACCTCTCTCTCTGTGAGATTTATTCGTCTTTACTTTCTGATTGTTATATCAAGATGATGAAATATCAAGAAAACGGCAATCCAAACAACAACATTTAAAGTGCATGAAATGTTTTATGTCTGTTCTTTGCCTCAAAAAAAAAAAAAAAAAAAAAAAAATAGTAAAAGAAGAAAAAAAATACTGCGGCGTTGTCTTGTACAACATATCTGTCACGAAACGAAACACGGAATCCATTAAGTCAGATCAACCGATGTCAGGCACAAAAAGGCATGCGCTCTGGAAATATCTCCCGTCGAGAGAAAGTCGAGCTCAAGAGAGGCTTCTGGTGCAATTTTACAATCAATCCAGATTCTGCCGAGACATAGTGTTGTTTAATGACTCAGGGAATAAAGTCCATCGCACAAGGCCTTTTAGCTCCTTGGATTGCCGATGCCAAATTGGGAGAGTAATAACAGGGTAGGGGTCTGGAAATAAACAGAGACGCGTTCAGGGACCCGCAGCAAGTGATGCTATTTAGTTCTCAAAGTCATACAATGAAGGGAAAATAGAGAGTTAGACTTTGTGTGCTGCTCGTGCTTGGATGCTTTTACATTGTGTGTGTCTGTGTGAGAGAGAGACAGAGAAAGGAAACAATAGAAGGAAATTTTTAATGATTTTTACATTTTCTGAGAAAAATGTGATTGTGTTTGCCAGTGCAAAACTGGCTGCCATCATGGGTAGTTGCCAAGGCTCTGTCAACATTTTACTTAATTAAAAGTATCTAGCCAAAAACGTACTTAAGTAAAAATACGTTTTAAAAAAGTCACACTTATTGTTCTAAAAGTAAAAAGTGTTTCAAAAAGTTTTTGAAATTGACTGATCATGTCCAGAGATGGAGGAGGTTTTCTGATTAAAGTAGTCTGGATGCAAAGCAGCTCGTTTAATCATGATGTCTCGACTATGTAAAGCTTTAGGACACACCAGATGTTCAAAACATCGAAAGCAATATCCTGAAACCAGAGCTGATTTGATCGTTGTTTATATACTGATCACTCATCGTGTTCACGCTTAAACTCTGTCTCTTTCTTGTTAGCTCAGTGAGACAAACGAAAATATGCTTTTTAATACTATCAAACGGCAAGTTCAAACGATATGGACATTAAGGGTGCGTTCACACTTGTCATGTTTGCTTCGATTAAAACGAACCCTGGTGCGATTGCTCAGTTAGTGCGGTTCGTTTCTTTGTGCTCTTCGTATTTTTGTTGGGTTTTTTTTGGCCTAATGAAGACTAATGACTAATCTAAAACCTCCATGGTATCTAAAAACTTGTGTGAACGCTGCCATCCGAACCCTGGTGCACACCGAGACCGCTAAAAAGATGGGTCTCGGTCTGCTTCCAAACGAACTCTGGTATGGTTCGATTGAGATATGAACGCAACACGGACCAAAGACATGTAAACGAACCAAAAACAGGACGTGATGTCACAAGATGCGACACTACAAGTCAGCTGATTTGACGACGCGGAAATTTATCCAAAATGAGTCGAGGGCAAACGTGGAGCAACGAGGAGGTGAAGCGCCTCATCAATATTTGGTCCGACGAGCATGTTTCGAAAATGCTAGAAAAATTGCACAAAAATGCTGAAGTATTCTGAAGAAAGCTCTTCATGAGTTCTCAGCTGGTAAAAATAAAGCATATGTACACGCATAAAATGATGGCGTTTAATCCAGAACACAGCATTGTTTTGAATGTTCGGTAAGTGAGCTCCGTCGCGAAATATACATCATTAAAGCCGACCAATCAGGTCGTGACCGTATCCCTATGCCTTTGGTTCAGTAACTTAAAGTTCGCTGTTAAAAAATGCCAGTGTGAACGCTAAGCGGACCAGGACTATATGTTTTGTTTTTGTTTTTTGGTCCGAACCAAACGAACCAAACGAACCGAACTACAAGTGTGAACACACCCTTAAAGGATAAGGTACAGTTGCACCACTTATTACACAGCATTTCGCCACATAAATAATTCTTGGGATAAGAGATATTGATCTAAGAGGAAATCTTAAAATGCATTACAAACCAATCGTCGCAAAATGGCAGCAGCTGCATTCGTATGAATCAAGAGAGAGCGATACCCGGATGACATAGGCCTAATTAATTAATTGTACACAAAATATTGATTTGAATTTTAATATTTTATTAGCTCACCAAACGCAAAACTTCCACGAAGAAAAAAAGTTCCCAGTAAAGTGTCCAGATAAGCCTGTGTCTTATCAGTTTTTACCGGTTGGGATCGGTGGATAACATATTTTATACTTTGTTTTCTTTAATTACTTTTCGTAATCTTGTTGCAAGTTTTTTTGTCAGTTGTTTTTTTAAGGGTGCGTTCACACTTGTAGTTTGGTTGGTTTGGTTTGTTTGGTCCGGACCAAAAAACAAAAACAAAACATATAGTCCTGGTCTGCTTAGCGTTCACACTGGCATTTTGGGATAAAATGCGTAGGGATACGGTCACAACCTGATTGGTCGGCTTTTATGACGTATATTTGGCGACGGAGCTCGCTTACCGAACATTCAAAACAATGCTGTGTTCTGGATTAAACGCCATCATTTTATGCGTGTACATATGCTTTATTTTTACCAGCTGAGAACTCACGAAGAGCTCATAAAATGTTCAAAACATTCAAAACAGCAGCAGGATTTCCTCCGTTGTTTGCAGAAACAAATATTGATGAGGCGCTTCACCTCCTCGTTGCTCCACGTTTGCTCTCGACTCATTTTGGATACACCAATCTTTCCGCGTCGTCAAATCAGCTGACTTGTAGCGTCGCATCTTCTGACATCACGTCCTGTTTTTGGTTGGTTTACATGTCTTTGGTCCGTGTTGCGTTCATATATCAATCGAACCGCACCTGAGTTCGTTTGGAAGCGGACCGAGACCCATCTTTTTAGCGGTCTCGGTGCGCACCAGGGTTCGGATGGCAGCGTTCACATATGTTCAAACGAACCGCACTAACTGAGCAATCGCATCAGAGTTCGTTTTAATCGAACCAAACATGACAAGTGTGAACGCACCCTAAATGTCTATAAAGATTTATTAAGTTTTAGTTTATTTAGATTTAGTTTTCTTAGGACTTCAACTTAAACTAAATGAAAATAAGAAATGTTGCCTTGGCAATAGCTGAAATAATATTACTAACATATTATTAACGCGCCCTTTAAATAAAAAAAAAAATTTGCCATTGATGGTAGACCGTTTTTGTTTGTCAATGGCGCAGTCATTTTCAGTTGCCTCAAAATAGCAATACGCCAACAATGCACCTCAACACCCTTGTTTTCAGCCCCATGAGCGAACAAATGTACACGAATGCATTTGCTATTAAAACAACGTGGCCCTGGACGTGAAAATGATTACTGGGTCGGACTGAAACTAGCGCCTGCCGTCGCATTGCGCCGGGTGTATGATAGGGCTGACAGTATCACTCATGTCTGGATCACAAACACTGCAGGACAAGTTCATGCTAAAATTGAATCATTTGTGTTAGTGATTTGAACTAACCCAAGTTTGCGCAACAATAGTAATGTTTTAATCTAGCAAACAGCATTAGTAAGAAATGTAGTGATTGCATGCAATAGTTCTTGTATGAAGCACATTTAAACAACACATAAAATGTAAAGCATTTCTGAATGTACTATCTTGTATTTCATCGTAATTGAGGTGTGTGTGTGTGTGTGTGTGTGTGTAGTTGTCTCACTGCTGTTTAATGAGAGCAGCTAGCCAAGACTGAATCCCTCTAAATATATACCCTCAAGTCTGCTGAATAAGAAATTACAGAACATTTTCATTTTGACTTGAAGCCTCAGCAGAAGAGGGTAATACATGCAGAAATATTTCATTATTCAGGCCCTGTAGAAATTAGCTCATAAATTAGAGAGGAAAAATAATATAGTACACAGAGTCTGGATTGTGTTTCTGACCTTGAGAGATATTAAATTCAGACCAGCCAACATGAAAATGCCCATTTGTTTTTATTGTATTTATATTATGCATGTACAATTTTTTCCATCCTGGAAAGTTCCTTTAAGTTTGAAAGTCATATTATGACTTAAAACGAAATGGTCAGAACAAAATGGAATGCAATTTCAAATTGGCATTTTCTTCTTTATCATCAATACATAACATATAAAGCATAAATATATATATATATATATATATATATATATATATATATATATACATAAACGTATATATAAAATCAAAATGAAACTGCATTTACAAGCCATTTTAGTTCTTAAACTTGATTTTAGAAATTGATCAGAAATTGATTGGTGTGTGAAAAGTGTTTTTATATGACAGCCAGTTGGAGTGATGCAAAATGTTATTACGACTAGTTTTTACTAACCAAACTAATAACCTCGGCAACAACTTTCCTTTTCGGATGACTCCAACTGGCCGTCATATAGAAACTCTTTCCAAACTCCGATCAATTTCTGATGGATAAAATGATTTGATTGCAGAGGCTATGCAAGTTTAACTAAATTACGAAGACAAACGTTATTCTTTAGAGTAATGAGCACTGAATTGTTTGCAATAAGACCAGGAAAATATATTTAAAAAGTCTACAGTTCCTTCTCAGTCTCCGCAGACTTGAATCCTAAAATTAAATTTTTGAAGCATCCAGCTTGTAATTAGTAAACATAACGTTATACACCACACGTACACTTCACTATATCGGAGGCTATTTGCAATTCACGTTGTTTGCACAGTATAATTAAAGCACATCCGTGGGTTTGTAATGACCCTTTGGACATTGCATTTTAATTATTATTCATACTTGCTGCTATTAATTAATCAAGAGAGGACTAGATAATGTTTCGTGTGGCTCATGTTGTTGAATGAGGAGAAGTGTGCTGGCACTGCAGAAATGATATGACTCGAAGACTGAAGAGAGAGACGCTTGAGTGCTATTACACCCAACATCAGTTCTCAACCTCTAATGAGGGAAAATAATGCTGAATTAACTAACAGGCTAAACCAAGATGGCATTTGAGAAAACCAACCTTACAAATCATGGACACTAGACTGGTGAGCGAGCACCTGCTTTTCCAACATTTAAGACAAAGTTTACCATAAGAAAATAGCCAAAAGGAACATTAAAGGGGTCCTATTATGCGTTTTCACTTTTTCAATTTTATGTATTTGTATGTAGTTTTGGAGAACCCACAATAAAGAATGACCCGTTTGGACTAAAGCGCTTTTTTCCGGGGTTTGTGAAGTTATAATGGTACTCATTTAAATAATCCATGCCCACAAAATATGCAAAACAGGTGGACTGGTTGAGATTAGAGACGATGTTGTCAAAGACGCTGGGTTTTTTTCACCTTGTTTCCAAACATTAATACAAAATTAATGTTTGTATTACTATAGTTTTTTGACAAATATCACGAGTAAATGGTGTATAACATTGTAACTAAAATGTATAAGAAAATTATTTTAAAAAAACATACCACTCTGACATGTCCTGTGAAATCTGTTCTGCAAGATCCTCTTGTTTGTTAACATTATACAAACCCACAAGTTCTCAATGGGATTAAGATCTGGGGAGTTTCCAGGCCATGGACCCAAAATTTTAACGTTCTGGTCCACGAGCCACTTAGTTATCACTTTTCAATTCAATTCAATTCAAATTTATTTGTATAGCGCTTTTCACGATACATATCGTTTCAAAGCAGCTTTACAGAGAACGGATGTCAACATTACAATTTAAAGAATACAGTTAGCAAATAACATAATTTAGTTAATTAATTTACAATCAGAGTTAGCAGTTTAACTGAAGTTAGAAGCAAAGAGCTCCCGGAAAATAAATTACATTAACAATAATTAGGATATAGAATTGGGCAATGTGCATGTTGATCCAGATGACTTTTGCCTTATGGCACGGTGCTCCATCGTGCTGGAAAATGCATTGTTCTTCACCAAACTGTTGTTGGATTGTTGGAAGAAATTGGAGGGTGTCACCCTGTTGGAGGGTGTTTTGGTACCATTCTTTATTCATGGCTGTGTTTTTGGGCAGAATTGTGAGTGAGCCCACTCCCTTGGATGAGAAACAACCCCACACATGAATGGTCTCAGGATGCTTTACTGTTGGCATGACACAGGACTGATGGTAGCGCTCACCTTTTCTTCTCCTGACAAGCCTTTTTCCAGATGCCCCAAACAATCGGAAAGGGGCTTCATCAGAGAATATGACTTTGCCCCAGTCCTCAGCAGTCCATTCACGATACTTTCTGCAGAAGATCAATCTGTCCCTGATGTTTTTTTTGGAGAGAAGTGGCTTCTTTGCTGCCCTTCTTGACACCAGGCCATCTTCCAAAAGTCTTGGCCTCACTGTGCGTGCAGATGCGCTCACACCTGCCTGCTGCCATTCCTGAGCAAGATCTGCACTGGTGGCACTCCGATGCCGCAGCTGAATCCTCTTTAGGAGACCATCCTGGCACTTGCTGGACTTTCTTGGACGCCCTGAAGCCTTCTTTACAAGAATTGAACCTCTTTCCTTGAAGTTGCTGATGATCCTATAAATTGTTGATTTAGGTGCAATCTTAGTAGCCACAATATCCTTGCCTGTGAAGCCATTTTTATGCAACGCAATGATGGCTGCACGCGTTTCTTTGCAGGTCACCATGGTTAACAATGGAAGAACAATGATTTCAAGCATCACCCTCTTTTTAACATGTCAAGTCTGCCATTCTAACCCAATCAGCCTGACATAATGATCTCCAGCCTTGTGCTCGTCAACATTCTCACCTGAGTTAACAAGACAATTACTGAAATGATCTCAGCAGGTCCTTTAATGACAGCAATGAAATGCAGTGGAAAGGTTTTTTTGGGATTAAGTTAATTTTCATGGCAAAGAAGGACTATGCAATTCATCTGATCACTCCTCATAACATTCTGGAGTATATGCAAATTGCTATTATAAAAACTTAAGCAGCAACTTTTCCAATTTCCAATATTTATGTAATTCTCAAAGCTTTTGGCCACGACTGTAGAGGATCCCCAAATCCAGGTGTGAAAAACTTGTTGCATCTTTCACAAAAAGACTCATGGCTGTATTCGATCAAAAGGTGCTTCTACTAAATACTGAGCAAAGGGTCTGAATACTTAGGACCATGTGATATTTCAGTTTTTCTTTTTTAATAAATCTGCAAACATGTCAACAATTCTGTGTCAATATGGGGTGCTGTGTGTACATTAATGAGGAAAAAAAATAAACTTAAATGATTTTAGCAAATGGCTGCAATATAACAAAGATTGAAAACTTTAAGGGGGTCTGAATACGCACCCCAAACGTTTAACATTGTGATTGCTATCAAGATATGAGGAGACTCTCAACCAGTATAACAAAAAATGTTTCCATAGATAATCACCTATTGCACCTTTAAATTCCATTAGATACATCACTGTTCAGCTCTCTGGTAAGTCAGACCAGTTCTGAGCCAGATCTGCTGCTGGGGAAAGAATCAAAGTGCTATTAGGGTGTATATATATGTGTGTGTGTCCTCTTATCTCAGCAGACCTTAATGACCCACCCCACAATCTCGATGTCCCACTGTTCCACGCGCTGACTGTTGGACTAGGCACAGGGTGCTGCGACGGGAGCAAGATGGGATGATATATGAGCATTGCACTAATCACCTGCTCATTCACATCAATTACACTCCCATCTGACAGGCAACCCACCACTGTACACTAATGGTTTTTTAAACGAGTCGCTCCAGATCAACTCTGCCATTCCCAAACTCCCACGCGTGATTGATTGACCGCTGAATTCCAGTTGACTCGTCCCCGTCGTCTTTGTCTCGACGTTTCCCCACAGGTAACTGACAGTTGTGGCACGCTGACGGAAGTTTGAGAGGCGTTCGGGACAGAGACGTGAACAAATGCGCGGCGCTGACTGATGGATCATGTTTGAAGCCTGTTGTTGCGGCTTAAAATGGCAACGTCTTTCTCTTTCAGCTTGTTGCCATTTGTTTCAAAATAGGAAACTACGCTGTTAGGAAAACAGCGATTCCCTCTTATTGTCGAGTCTGACAGTGTACTGGCGCCCCAGAATGAGCTGCAGATTATGTGGATTGATGTGCTAATGAGAGAAAAATCCTCTTGGCAGAGAAAAGAACAGAACTGTTATACTGTCGTGTGTTCTATTCTGTTCTAAAGAACATATTGTTGTGAATAGAGCAGATCCACAATGTGCTCACCTGTTTTCACAGCCCCCTGTAGCTTTAGCTGAAGACATAATGCCAGAATGATTGTGTTTGTGGGCCAAACACACAGAGAAAACAGCTTCGCAATATATTTGTGCTGATCCTGATTTCTTCGATAGGATGCAACACTGTGAATATTGCTTGCCATGTGACTAGTTTTGCAATCATTCTTTTAGAATAATGGCGTTTGGTGTGTTTTTTTTTTCCACTCATTATGTGAATCGCTTCAGATTGATTCGATTCAGAGCTCTGGATTCAACTGTGTCACCAGTCAAATTGTGTAGAAAGACATTTCTATGCAGTTAAATGTTGTTTTCTTATAGTTATGGATTGTTATATTGGTGCATATGAATGAAATTGATTACATTTGAGCCAAGAAATCGTTTTGGGAAGTTGACATGCTGCATCAAAATGTAAACTTGACGAATTATAGCGACACTGATTATCTAGTTTCTAGTGATATAATATCAATCACGCTATCATTCAAAAGTTTGAGGTCGATAAGATTTTATAACGTTTTTAAAAGATATGCTTATGCTCCGATGCTGAGCAAGGTTAAATTTGTTTGCAACCGAATATTGTAAAATATTATTAAAATTAAAAATAACTATTTTCTATTTTATATATTTTTAAAATGTAATTTATTCAAGTGATCAAAGCTGAATTTTCAGCATCATTACTCCAGTCTTCAGGGTCACATGATCCAGAAATCATTCTGATATGATGATTTGCTGCTCAAAAAACATTTCTGATTATTATTAGTTTTCAAAACAGTTTTGCTAAAAGTAGAATATTTTCTAGAAATAGAATCGAAAAATAAAAATAAGTCTTACTGACCCCAAACTTTAGTGTGCATATATGTGCATATATATATATAAAATATAATATATATATATATATATATATATATATATATATATATATATATAAAAAAATAAATATATATATATATATATATATATATATATATATATATATAAAATATAATATATATATATATATATATATAACAAATATATATAAAATATATATATATATAAAAAATATATATATATATTTATTTATTTTTTATATATATATATATATATATATATATATATATATATTTTTTTTTTTTAATATATATTTGTTATATATATATATATATATATATATATATATATATATATATATATATATATATATATATATATATATATATATAATTCTCTAACAGAAGAAAACAAACTATTTCAGAGTACATAAATGTTGAAAAATATACTGAATATTGTCAAAAGACATATTGTTATCTATATTGTGTAGTCCAAGTCCCTGTCAGATTCCAGTGCAAAATCATCCTGAATCTCCAGCCTGGAGAAGTTTCTTTTCCCCCCGTACAGTAAGTCACGCACACACAAATGTGCGCACAGACACATACAAACGCTATGTCAGACATCTTCCATAATATGGAGCACTCAGGAGGCCACATTCGACATTGATTTATTACAACGCTGCTCAATGGAACAATGAAGCACACACAAAGCGACGTTTAGAGTCCGCAGGCGTCGTTTCTCTTACACACGCTGCCTTTTGTCGACCTTTTCTCCAAGACCCGTTTTCCTCCACAGAAGAACACACTCCCTGCTGAGTGAGTTATAGTTTCAACAGCAATTGAAATTTCTGTCCAAATCTGTCCGAGTCTTGAATGAGAACGACATGAGGATGCTTCAGGGGAATGATGAATTTTAAAGCAAAGTGGCTCACTGATTTTGACTCCCACCAGTCAAAAAAAATGAAATTAATTGGTTAGAACAAGGATGAAACTCACAAAACCTGTCAAAAACATGTCTGAGTCATATTTCACCCCCACATCATAAGGGAAATGAGGAATTATATTTTTTGCTTAAAGAAAATTAAGTCTATTTTAAGACACTTGAGTGTTTGCATTGTGACGTTATTTGAATCATTTTAATAAAAGCATATTTACCCACCCAAAAATGTCATTCTCTCCAAAAAAAAAATATATACTGATGAATATTATTCAAAATTCACTTCGATATTCACCTTTTTCTATTCTCATTACTTGTAATACAAACAAATATATATTACATACATTGAAAAGTAATTAAACACCATGGTAGAATTTGTTGCATAATTATTGCATTAAAGAGAATCACCATTAAAATTACAAAAAAAAAAACCAATGGTGACATGTCATGAAATTTAAAAAAAATCAAAATGCTCCTGAAAACATTTTAACATCACATTTTAATGCAACTTTTTTTTTTTTTTTTTTCAGGGTGCAAAGTTTGTAAGATTCACCCATTAATCAGTGGTTTTTGAAAGGATTCGTTTTAAAACTCAAATCAAGTATTTCCATTTAAAAATAGTTTGTTCTCCTTCAATCGTGCATCCCTGAAAACTTGATGCAGAATCAATGAAGGTTGTTTGCTTACTCTCAGTACATTCTTCTTCACTAGTTCCAGAAGAACCCAATGACATGCAGCAATGCTGACCTTTAAAGACTCAACAATTTACACAAAATGAATCCATGAGCGGAGTACATAATATCCTACAACTCAAAACTGCTCACAGCTCTGAAAACATGTTCATCCTTAAGTAATATTATGGAAAAATGTTCAAAAGTTCACACATGGGAGTTTACAGTAAAAGTTGCCGCCTGTACACATACAGTATGTACATTTACTTTTTTTAGTTCAACAAGGAGATGAGACATAATAGTAGAGGATATCTTACAAAACATACTTCATTTAGAGGCCAAATGCAAAAATATATTTGTACAGTATTTCTTCTGAACACAAAGGAAGATATTTGGAAGAATGTCAGTAACCAAACAGATCTCATCCCCCATTGACTACCATAGTAGGAAAATAAATACTATTGAAGTCAATGGGGGGATGAGATCTATTTGGTTGCTGACATTCTTCCAAATATCTTCCTTACTCAACCTGACGGTGAGTAAATGATGACAAAATTTTAATTTATGGGATGTGAAGGGAGGATGGATGGATGGATCGATAGATAGATGAGCGAGAGAGAGAGAGAGAGAATATAATTGATGATGGGTCGTTGAATTATTAAAAAATAATGCACACCCGTGGTGGTAATGCGGCCAGGTCGCAAAGCGGACCTTATTTTTGAATAATTCAACGGTCCGGAGTCAATTATTCCGCTTATACTATGGTTACCACACCTCAAGACACCATTCAAGACATTTGTCAGGCTTTTGTACTACACTCTTACGCATCTCAAAGCCTCTATTGTTAATTCCAAAACTCTATTTCAGTAATAGAGGCTTTAGCCTTTCATAGCAGACGAATACAGTTATTAACAGGGTTGAGGAGTAACGAAATACAAGTAACTTAGTTACGTATTTAAAATACAAAATTTGAGTCACTGTATTTCATTACAGTTACATTTTAAATGGGTGGTAATCAGATTACAGTTACATCTGAAAAGTATTTTAGATTACCAAAGTGATTACTTTGAGTTTTAATGTCATTTAAACAGCAATTGGTGATTCTCTGACTCTGACCGTCTGAAAAAGCGGAGTTAAGTTTCAATGACATTTTAATACTTTTAAGAGGATCATAAAAATGTTGTTATTTTTATTTAGTACTTTCCTGAACAAGACAAAATGACTGAATTTATTAAAAAAAAAAAAAAAATTGCCAACTGTCAACTCAACTGTCCTGTCATGACCTGATGATCCACGACTGTTTTCATGTTTTGTGATAGTTGTTTGTGAGTCATTTTATAATTCACTCGTCACTGCAACTTTTTCTCACAATTAGGTTTTTTTCCCTCACAATTGAGTTTGTATTTCATAATTCTGACTTCTTTTTCTCAGAATTACGAGATTTAAACTCACAATTGCAAGTTATAAAGTCAGAATTGGGAGAAATAAACTTGCAATACTAACTTTTTTTCTTGCAATTGTGAATTTAGTATGTGAGTTTATATCTCATAATTCTGACCTTTTCTCAATATTTTCAGTTTATATCTCATAATTCTGACTTTATAACTCACAATTGCAACTTTAAATCACACAATTCTGGGAAAAAGTCAGAATTGTGAGATAAAAACTTGCAATGACCTTTTTTGTGTTCCACACTTATTAGTATTCCAAAGTATTCTAAAGTATTTAGATTAAGTTACTAAACTTGAGTAATGTAACGAAATATGTTACAAATAACTTTTTAAAGCATGTATTTTGTAATCTGTAGTGAAATACATTTTAAAAGTAACCTACCCAGTTGAGAGCGAATAAGCATATGTGAATCAGAGACTGTGTGTCTCTCACGGCAGCAGTGTCTCTACTGATAGCGAAACTGTAAGTTTACCAACATCAAGAACCGAACAATTATTACCTCGCTTGTGAGAAATCTCATGTAGCTTTTAACTATTTCACTGAGTAATTCAGAGCAGTACGGACGACGTTTCTGTGCGAGTGCGTGTCCGTACTTTACAGTACGTGTACGTGTCAGAGATAGAGAGAGTGGGGAAGAGTATGTGCTTTCAGGACACAATAAAATGTATTTTGTGGCAAAAACCATGACAATAATTCGTCCTATTGTTCACTATATTTATTTGCTTGGTCGGTGTCGTTGTGGGTTTTGTTTCTTTTGCGGTTGTAGGCTGTAAGGACCTATTGAAATAACTGAAATCGTTTGGCGAAGTGATATGAAACTCTAATGCACATCTCACTACAGATTTGAGCATTCAGCAGCCCCGTAATATAGCCTGAAACATAAATGCATAAATTAGTACGAGTAGTGTGTAAGAATGTTATTCCAAACATAGCTGTGCATCTAAAAGCATATATGCATGAGTTAAGACATTCATTTAAACAGTTATGTGATGTTTGTTAGTTTTAAGCAGAAAGCTCCATCCCTCAGAGATATTTCCAGGAAGTTTAACACAGGCAAACTCAGCAGTTGAATTCAGTGTGCTGTAGGCAACGCTGCATTGATCTCGGCGTGTTTCCATGCATATTTCTGCAAAATTCAGACGCTAACATCTTCATTACGAAGCTCTGTGACTTTTGGTAAGCTAGAGGGAGGTATTCTATACTAGCAATCAAAGCCCAGAAGAAATCAAATCCCAGAGATGGCCCACGGTCAACTGGATAAGGATTCAACATTAAAGAGTCTGACAATCCAACACAGCGAACCATCATCTACCGCACAACTGCAAAGCGCAGATAGAGAACACGGGATTCGCATGAGCCCTGAGCTAAGATAGCCTATGCCACCTCATTAAAATTCAGAATACATTTCTCGGACAATTTGTGCCCGGTTGCCTTCTCTAAGCATTTCTTGAAAACCGCCAGCTGAGCCGCGGTCATTTCCTTGTCTGAGAAGATCAAGTCCCTCATTTAGCGGCGAGTTAGGATAGGAGCGTAGAGGTTGGGCTTCATGCACTGTAATTTTGCCCGTCCAGTTGATCCCAGCCAGCCTTCGACGCTCGCAGCTATTCCAGAAGATCTTATTAGGTCTTGCGTTAGCAAAACAAACAAGCCAGAGCATCTTTGCACAGAAGTTAAACTGGGCACAATAACTTCTCTTTGACGATTAAATGATGAGGTTTTCTAATTAAGGCTTAGCTGCACCGCACATTTCAAAGTTCCCTACAGGCTTTTTGACGTCATGGTAAGAGAAATGGAGGAGATTCAGGAGAAAGCGGGATGAACTGTGGTCACGGCGTAAGCAATGTGATAATTATCTGAAGTCTCCTGCTGGGCGATGAGTGCTGCACCGCTCTGAATGTAAAGCTGTTGATGTTATTAGTGCTGTTTATTAAGGCAAGTCTTACTATTACTTACTGCTGTTTACAGTTGGTTATTTGCACAAACCCCTAACTGCAAATATATTCATTTTTTGCATGGAAGATGGTAAAACACACACAAACACAAATAAAACCCATAGACAAATTTTAAAGGCGGGACCCAAGCCATATTTAGTAACCAAGATGACTCAATAAATCACAAAATTAGAATAATATTTAAAATTTGACCAGTATAAGCAAATTGTCCCATAGCAACCACCCAAAAAACTCCGATACCGATGATATAGCAACATGCTTAAGGTGACTCAAAACCTTAGCAACTGCATAGCAACACCCTATCAACCACTCAGATTACCTTAGCAACTGCAAAGTTTGAGAGCTATTTAAAATTGGACTAGTACACAACCTTATGTCCAAGAAACCACTCATAACACTGTACAAGTTATATAGAAACGTGCTTAAAGCCACTTAAAACACCTTAGAAACTGCATAGCAACACCCTAGCAACCACTCAGAATACCTAGCAACTGCAAAGTTTGAATGCTATTTAAAATTAGACTAGTACACAACTTTATGTCCAAGAAACCACTCATAACACTGTACCAGTTATATAGAAACATGCTTAAAGCCACTTAAAACACCTTAGCAACTGCATAGCAACACCCTAGCAACCACTCAGAATACCTAGCAACTGCAAAGTTTGAGTGCTATTTAAAATTGGACTAGTACGCAACCTTATCTCCAAGAAACCATCCAGAATACTCTACCTATGATACAGAAACACACTTAAGACCACCCAAAAACCCTGCATAGCAACACCCTAGAAACTACTCAGAATAGCCTTGAAACCACAAAGTTTAAATGCCATTTAAGATTGGACCAGTAAGCATCCTTATCTCCTTGCAACCACCCAAAGCACAATACCAATGATAAACAACATGCTTAAGGCCACTCAAAACATGTCTGCCACACCCTAGCAACCAGTCAGAATAACCAAGAAACCACAACGTTTGAGTAAAATGTTTATATTGGACCATTAAGCAAGGCCACTGAAAACACATTATCAACACCCTAGCAACCACTCAGAATACCCTAGAAACCACAAAGTTTGCATACTATTTAAGATTCAGGACCAGTAAGCAACCTAACAACCTAGTAACCACCCCAAATGCCCTACCAAAGATATAGCGACATGTTACAGACCAGTCAATATACCTTAGTAACCGCATAGCAACACCTTGGCAACCGCCCACAATACCCACTTATTATATTTTTTCTTCAGAATATGCAAAAATCTCGTATTTTTGTTGTTAAATTTCCCCCAAAAATGTAGTTCCTGATGGCTTTTTAAATATGTGGTTACAGTTATAAAAACATAGCTGTGATTGTGCTAAGTTATAGTACCATTTTTATAAAGGATGGCAATACCTTAAGCTGAAACAAACCATAATGCTGTCTTA
>CM076073.1:3480000-3492500 GCA_038088235.1 Zacco platypus
ACTGTTTTCATGTTTTGTGAGTCATTTTATAATTCACTCGTCACTGCAACTTTTTCTCACAATTTGTTTTTTTCCCTCACAATTGTGAGTTTGCATTTCAAAATTCTGACTTCTTTTTCTCAGAATTGCGAGATTTAAACTCACAATTGCAAGTTATAAAGTCAGAATTGGGAGATATAAACTTACAATACTAATTTTTTTCTTACAATTGTGAATTTAGTATGTGAGTTTATATCTCATAATTCTGACTTTTCTCAATATTATGAGTTTATATCTCATAATTCTGACTTTTCTCAATATTGCGAGTTTATATCTCATAATTCTGGCTTTTCTCAATATTACGAGTTTATATCTCATAATTCTGGCTTTTCTCAATATTGCGAATTTATATCTCATAATTCTGACTTTTCTCAATATTGTGAGTTTATTTCTCATAATTCTGACTTTTCTCAATATTGCGAGTTTATATCTCATAATTCTGACTTTTCTCAATATTGCGAGTTTATATCTCATAATTCTGACTTTTCTCAATATTGCGAGTTTATATCTCATAATTCTGACTTTATAACTCACAATTGCAACTTTATATCACACAATTGTGAGGGAAAAAGTCAGAATTGTGAGATAAAAACTTGCAATTACCTTTTTTGTGTTTGTTCCACACTTATTAGTATTCCAAAGTATTCTAAAGTATTTAGATTAAGTTACTAAACTTGAGTAATGTAACGAAATACGTTACAAATGACTTTTTAAAGCATGTATTTTGTAACCTGTAGTGAAATACATTTTAAAAGTAACCTACCCAGCCCTGATTGAGTCCTTCCTTCGCTGTAGGTCTTGACAATTATAACATCTGAAAAGAAATGATTAATCTCGACTCAAGTCAGATATTGCAAAGCAAAAAAGTTGCGGGAAAAGTCAAGTTTAATACTTAATGTAAGGGGGTTGTTCAAATCACTAACTCTTAAGTAGTAGCAATACTACTAATGCTTTCAGATTCTGCATACTTACCCGATCCTTCCGCTACAGAAACTACAAGAAGACTCTCAAGGGGCTCCCGATGCTGCATGTAATGAGGTGATATTTATAAATGACATTTTTGAGGTTGAGAGTTGATTTATTTTGAGAAGAGCCCTTAATACTATCCGTGAGTCACCCTGACTGAAGAAATACATAGAATTCCTCACTGCCACAGAGGAGAAAGAGTGCAAGACGGGGAGATTTTTCTTATGGATTTCCTGTTGAAACACTGCATATCTCTGACGGATACCCTTGGAGGAAGCTGGAAAAGTGTAGATCCAAAGACAGATGGAGCACCAAATGCTTCAGGAAACTGTGAAAGACTTGTTGAGACAAAATTTAGGCTTTTCTGGCCAATACAACAGGGGTCTTGAACTTTATACTGACACCTAGTGGTGTGGATGAAGCAAAATTTTCAGTTACCAATGACTTCAGAAATACAGTGCCGTTCAAATTTGATTGGGATTGGTGTGGTGTTTCTAAAAGAAGTGTCTTATGTGTGGAAGCTTGTTTATTGTCATGAAATAAAAAATAAAAAAAAAAGGTAATTGCAACTTCATCTGACTTTCTATCACGCAATTCCGAGTTGTAAAATCAGAGTTGTGAGATATAAATCAGAATTGCATGATGATAACTTCCAATTGACCCTTCAGAAAGCCCCGCCCCCTTTAGTTACTGTTGCTTTGTCCAACAAGCCATGCGCTCTCACGCCACACATCATGTTCTCACGCATCGCGGAGCGAAAAGAAGACACTAACAACGTATAAAACAATATTTAAAATATTGTATTTTTTAAAGAAGTTTAATCAATAAAAAGCGTCTAGTGTCTCTTTAATGTGTGGTGACAGATCGCTGTAGCTCCTCGTGAACCGATCATCTCTTCATACTAGTTCATTTATAGCATCAAATAAACATGAATGAACATCAGAAGGAATGTTGTTTCAAGACGTGAGGACACACAATTTATCAAGTTAAAGTTCACCAACGTTAATCTACTAACTCCACTGACTGCTTTGTCAGACAAAATGGCGGATTCTGGGTTATGATTGGTCAGATCGCCTGTCAATCAAACTGCCAGCAAAGCATCGATTGCGAGACGATTCGCAATTCTGACTTTATATCACACAATTCTGACTTTACAACTTGCAATTGCGAGCTTAAATGTTGCAATTCTGAGGAAATATATTTATATATATTATATATATTTATATATTATATTTTTTTATTTAGTGGCGGAAGCTTCCAAACTTATGCCTGCTCACCAAAACACATTAGAAATTGCATTGCATTGGCCTGGAAACCATCCGCAACATCCCGCCGGCAAAATCTGCACCACTTAGAAAATGTAAAAAATCTAGTCTTAAACATTTCTTTAGGTGATAAACTCGTTACTTCAACTATTAACGTCAGAATGTGAGCAGAATGGCACACAGGCAGTGAACTGCAGATGAAAAGCTTAGAAATGAGATTGGAGTGAATCTTATTTTTATAAGGCTAGACTTGTATCTCAGCGCTGCTCCGAGAGGCAGACGGGGGATTTAAAAGCACACAGACTCTGCGCTGTCCAGCTGACATGTTAATCCATTTTAGCAGCGGCCCACGACAGGAGCCAGAACATCTACACGGAGAACTGTCTCACGTCCTGACGACAACAATCAGACACTGAACTTTATTATTCAGTAAATCCCTTCCTATTATCTCCACCGTGCTGAATCACTTTCATAACACACAGGAGTCGAGACGGGGGGGAAAGTTTCTGAGCGCTAAGCAAGTTACGCAGAAATACGTTTACAGGTGATGTCATGCAAAATACTTCAATATCAAATCAATACTTCCAATCATGGGTTAAACTGAACCGAACAGCAAGGGATGCACCAATATTAAAATTTCAAAAAGTCAATAATTATCTACATGGCTTGATAACTGTTAAATGGCCAATATTAACATTCTATATAAATCTCAAAATATATTTCAAATAAAACACACTGGAAATAAAACTATGCTACAAGATTACACGTTTGCTAAAGATTATTCATATACCAGATGCTTTACAACAGACAATACAATAAAGCAAACACATTTCACAGTGTTACACGACGGCTTTTCCTCTCCAAGGCGTATTACTTAATAAAAAAATATTATAATATTGTTTAACATTGTGAAATATTATTATAGTTTATCATAACTTTTCCTATTTGAAAATATTTTAAAATGTAATTTGTGGCAAATCTGAATTTTCAGCATCGTTTCTCCAATCTTCAGTGTCACATGATCCTTCAGAAATCATTCTAATATGATTGTGCTGATTAATATTGTTTTGTTTGTTTTTAGGATTCTTGAATGATTTTTTTTAGGATTCTTTTGCTGTTCAAAAGAGCAGCATTTATTTGAAATAGAAATCTTTTGTAACATTATAAATGGCTTTACTGGTAATTTTAATCCATTTAATGCATCCGTACTGAATAAAAATATTATTAAAAATATTTTAATTGTTGAGTATGTCCAGTATGTTATAAAAAATATTGTGTTGTCAATATACTGATACAAAAAAGATAATATCCCATATGCTACTTATACATCATGCACAGAAATCTGTTAAAAATACATTTATGTCATACCAAGAATACCTCATATCTTACTAATATAAAATATATTTGGAGTATTTCTGTGTTGTACACTGCACATTTCTTAATATTATGCCTAAAATATGTTTTAATATTACTGTTAATAAAGATTGTGTGGTCTTTGTATAATATCAGTAGTTAAATGCAAGATATTTAAAAGTGTACCGACTTTAGCACAATCAAATATACTTCAGTATATCTTTAGTTGGACCTCAACACTACTTCCACAAAATTAAAGTGCATTAAGTATAAAATGTATAAGTATATACTTTAAGTATACCAAAAGTACAATTGCAGGGTATTTTTACTTAGCACATAAATGTATTTGTAGTTTCCTTAGCACAAAATAAATGCATTTCAAATACAATTTAGGATATTTTTTTTTCACTAAGGAAGTGAGTAATTAAAAATGAAATGCACACGAAATTATATAATGCATAATAACTGAAATAATGAAGTGGTATGGTTAAAAACATAATGCTATACACAGAGGATGTCATTCTCACGATTAGACAGCCTGAAATCTCCTTGCCGGAAGGTATTAAACAATTTGGGCCAGTTTCTGATTAAAAAAAATTTAATTTTCATAAATCTGAAATGATGCCAGTTGGGACACACTAAATCCAATCCTCTCTATATAAACCATTTTAGATGGGCATCCCAAGGCATGCATACACCACCCAATCATTCACTATTATATTCAGCAAATCTAAAACCACCGATAGCACAGGTTATGTTACGGTCTGCTCTTCTAGTCTCTGTTTTAGAAAGGACAAACTTAATTAAAATGATTACCCTATACCTACAATTTTTCCATGTCCTAATATCTTCAAATGACATTAAAGTAATAAATAAATCTAGAATTAAGCAAGAATCCTAAGATAAGATTGGATGTTTTGCAGCAACCAACAGGTAAGGGCGCGTGGGCACTGCCTAACTTTAAGTTTTACGCTTGGGCAATGCAGGTGAGAATAATTGGGCTGGATCCAAAAACCTCCTGATGCGTCCTGGGTTGAAATAGAAATGGACTTAAGCGGAACCTCTGAATGAGTTCATCTTTTAGATGAAAAGAACCCATTTCCCTCTGAATTGAAGAACTTTACCCTCATTTATTAAAATTTGCAAGCTTGCTCCGCCATTAAAAGATTTTCTCATTAGATTCTCTCCTCATTGGTTGATCATTCAGCTCTGTCTCCCAAAATGGGATCATATATTTTCCTCATGGCAACAAGCTGGTATAAATCACTTCTATGATCTCTTCCACAAAGGTGAATTCGTGACCTTTGATAAGCTCGCATCCCATTTTCATATTGTGCAAAAAAAAAAGATTTCTCTAAATCATGTTAGCACTAGAAATAGTGGACTCTCCAATTATTCCAATTTTCATTTCTTGAGGTTTTTCCTTCGCAGTGCAGAAACCCAAAGGTTTATATCCAAATTCTACTCATTATTATATGAGCATAGGAAGAATAAGTTAAAAAAATCTTAGAGTAAAAACATCGGGTCTGAAATTGTTGTCACATGGGAAAACATAAATACAGTAAACTTGGTATCACCTAATTGGATAAAGTGCAAGGATTCCCTTTATACCCTTTCCCACTGTCTATGGGAAAAAGACGAGTCTCTCAATCGGCAAAGCCCTCTCAGAAATTAGCTGGTTCAAAGCTCACCTTCCATGTGTTTATTTGGCACTTTGCCCCTTTGAGAAACACACAGAAATTGTCCATCTTTTACTGATGTTGGCAAGGAAGACCATTATGATTAAATGGATAGCACCCGCATTGTATATGGATCAGGTAGCTTTGATAACTCTTGTACCTTCAGAAAAACATAAGATTCGATCTCATGTTATTTAAAATGTAGAAAGAAGCATTAAAATCTCTTGGGATTAGTGAAGATCCCATTGCGTTCCCTTACAGGGTTAGTTTACCCAAAAATGAAAATTTGTATAATTTACTCACCCTCAAGCCATCCTATATGACTTTCTTCTTTCAGTCAAACACAATCGGAGTTATATTCAAAAATATTCCGGCTCTTCCAAGCTTTATGATGGGAGTGAATAGTAACCGAAATTTTGAAGCCCAAAAAAGCACATCTATCCATCATAAAAGTAATCCGTACGGCTCCAGTGTGTTAATAAAGGCCTTTTGAAGTGAAGCATTCATTCATTCATTCATTCATTCATTTTCTACCGCTTATCCGGGGCCGGGTTGCGGGGGCAGCAGTCTGAGCAGAGATTCCCAGACTTCCCTCTCCCCAGACACTTCCTCCAGCTCTTCCAGGGAGACACCGAGGTGTTCCCAGGCCAGCCGAGAGACATAGTCTCTCCAGCATGTCCTAGGTCTTCCCCGGGGCCTTCTCCCGGTGGGACATGCCCGGAATGTCCAGGAGGCATCCGAAACAGATGCCCGAGCCACCTCAGCTGACTCCTCTTGATGTCTACTTTGAGCTCCTCCCGAGTGACCGAGCTCCTCACCCTACCTCTAAGGGAGCACCCTGCCACCCTGCGGAGAAAGCTCATTTCGGCCGCCTGTATCCCGGGATCTCATTCTTTCGGTCATGACCCAAAGCTCATGACCATAGGTGAGAGTAGGAACGTAGATTGACCGATAAATCGAGAGCTTGAATGAACTTTGACCTGACGTATGACATATTGACGAACATGGAAGTACAGAGGACAGAACAAAACAAAAATGAGTCTAAAATAAGAATTTTTAAAGAGAGATTAAGATTACGCTACTCCTGCATCCTGTCACACGCCAGAACTCCGCTCTCTCAGAGACAGAAGTTGCCGGAAGCTAGTGAGGATAGTCTATAAAGTTATAAATATGGATATTTTTCTTACAAAAATGCTTCAGAAGACCTTTATTAACCGCCTGTAGTCGTATGGATTACTTTTATGATGGATGGATGTGCTTTTTAGGTTTCAAAATATCAGTTACTCCCATTATAATGCTTGGAGGAGCAAGAATATTTTTTAATATAACTCTGATTGTGTTTGATTGACAGATGGAAGTCATATACACCTGGGATGGCTTGAGGGTGAGTAAACTATATTTTTGGGAGAACTATCCCTAGAAAATATTTACACACCACTTTTTATACCGTACATACACATAAACATGTATTTTGATGTTTATTGGACATTTGTCTGTTCCTTATTGTTGTATGTTATAATTAACATATTCCACATATGTATTTTTATTATTTTAGTCACTTATTTACTTTAATGTTGTTTTATTTTATCTATGGCTTGTATGCAACTAACCAGCAACTTGCTTTGCAAAAATAAATTCATAAATAAAAAAAAATAGCGAAGGGGTAAAATGCAAATGTTCAAAATCTGCCAGATTTTCTGAACTTACAAACATGTGTGGATTGAGTTTACATGTTCACCTCTGAGACATATTTTCTGTATCATTCCGATGATTCATGTCATGTACGACCGCTTTATCTCTGTATAACACACTGCATTTGATTTAACATCTCTATTGGATATTAGATACCTATATGTCACATCTCATAACTCTGAGAGGCTCTCAATAATAGATGTGTGTTGTAGTATCTGTCAGAGCGTGTGTCTTGGAAAAGTTTTACAGACAAGGTGCTTCGAGGACACCGTAAGTCAGGACCAAAAACTCTTGAGAAAAGTGCTTTGGGTTGTTCCAGCTCTGTGAACCATACGAACTACAAACAGAATATCTGTCACCGGCCAACAGAGCGGAGTGGTTTAACCTACAGCATAAATAATGCATCTCCCCATATAGAATGACCTCTCATGACTTGTTTCCCACACAAGCCAGCTCCGTACGGGAACACAACAATGGGAAAAGCATCCCGATATTAGCGCAGCCTCATGAAATTGGAGCAGTTAGGCGAACATTAGCTAAGTTTCCCCTCTCTCTCTCTCTCTCTCTCTACATCAGCATTGATCTCTGTGGGAAAAATCAACTCATCCTTAAAAAGACCGCTTGGGTAAATGGCAGGGGGAACAGCTCTCTCCGTCAAGTAGCAATCTCCGCAATGGAAGGCATTTCATGCTGCAAATCCCCCGCTTAAATTGGACTGGTGTGACAGCATCAAATTTTCTCCCAGGGTGATATCAAAATGATTCAGATTTCTGCCAAGTGTTTGAAGCCTTCACATTAATGCATACTTGAGTCTCGCTCTATTCAAACCCGGATTCGCCGGAGTAAACACTGGCAGGAGCCCTGGGATCGCGATTCCAGAGGACAAGATTAAGGGCAAAGTAGGACAGAGGCGTTTCTAAATGAGAAGTTTAGCCCAATCTTATTGTTATCAACTTAAACAAAGCATCCGAGCTGATTCATCAGACTACGAAATGCATGCGCCATTAAACAGAGGGGAATACGCCGCGACGATTTTGGAATTCAAAGAGCGCCTCGGAGGTCGAGCCGGCGCGAATAAAAAGTTCCGGGAGCCGCTGAGACCGACTGGATGTTTTAGCATTCAATTTGCATAGCGAGTAGCCTGGCTGCTCTGATGAATAGGTAATACCACCCCTATGAGGGGAACAGGTTGCATTGTGGGACAGTAGCCGCGGGGCGTGTCATTCCAGTAGAGTGGATTCGCCTGACACTCCAATTTCATCGAAATCCTCCCACTTTCGTCCCGGGGCTACGGGTGACAAAATTATACATTATGTATTAATTTATTTATTTATTTGCGCTTTCTACTGTCCCCGAAAGTAAAGTTGTAAACATCCCTAACTCTGGCTGTCACGTATACACTAGTGGCCGCATTTCCAAGACGCAATAAAGCATTGGTGAGCTGCAATAAAGTTGTAGCGTGTTGATATTGTTTGCCGTGCCTAGTTGGACCTCTCACAGCAATATAAATCTCATTTCAGGCCTCGCACACGTCCGGAAGATTCACGAAATGCAAGAGCGTGGCTGACAAAAACACACTGGCCAGCATTTGAAACACAGATTTACTAGCGTTTGTATGTTGCTGTGGACAGGGTCGGGGAGTAACGAAATACAAGTAACTTAGTTACGTATTTAAAATACATAATTTGAGTCACTGTGTTTCATTACAGTTACATTTTAAATGGGTGGTAATCAGATTACAGTTACATCTGAAAAGTGTTTTAGATTACCAAAGTGATTACTTTGAGTTTTAATGTCATTTAAACAGCGATTGGTGATTCTCTGACTCTGACAGTGTGAAAAAGCGGAGTTAAGTTTCATCAACGTTTTAATACTTTTAAGAGGATCATAAAAATGTTGTCTTTTTTTATTTAGTGCTGTCCTGAACAAGACAAAATGACTGAATTTTTACAAAAAAACTGATGATCCACGACTGTTTTGTTTGGTTGTTTGTGAGTCATTTTATAATTCACTCGTCACTGCAACTTTTTCTCATAATTAGTTTTTTTTCCCCTCACAATTGTGAGTTTGCATTTCACAATTCTGACTTCTTTTTCTCAGAATTGCAAGATTTAAACTCACAATTGTAAGTTATAAAGTCAGAATTGGGAGAAATAAACTTGCAATACTGACTTTTTTTTCTTGCAATTGTGAATTTAGTATGTGAGTTTATATCTCATAATTTTGACTTTTCTCAATATTGCGAGTTTATATCTCATAATTCTGACTTTTCTCAATATTGTGAGTTTATATCTCATAATTCTGACTTTTCTCAATATTGCGAGTTTATATCTCATAATTCTGACTTTATAACTCACATTTGCAACTTTATATCACACAATTCTGAGGGAAAAAGTCAGAATTGTGAGATAAAAACTTTCAATGACCTTTTTTGTGTTTGTTCCACACTTATTAGTATTCCAAAGTATTCTAAAGTATTTAGATTAAGTTACTAAACTTGAGTAATGTAACGAAATACATTACAAATTACTTTTTAAAGCATGGATTTTGTAATCTGTAGTGAAATACATTTTAAAAGTAACATACCCAGCCCTGGCTGTGGACGTGATGCATCTTCTGCCGTGTTGGAGAAGCCTGCGAAGCTACTTATAATTAAAAGCCGTTCAACTACGGTCAAGATACACACAACAAACTGCTAGAGCAGAGCTTCCCAAACTTAAGAGGGGTAAGGCCCCCCAAAACATTGCAAAAGCTCCACGACCCCGCCGTTAAAAAATATATACCGACATTTACTGACAAATACATTTATTAAAGTTTGTAAGAATTTCATGTGAATTATGAGAACTACATTCTTAACAAATATATTTAAATCCATAGCACTAACCTTACATACTTTCAAAAAATCAAATTTTAGAACAATTGGAGTATTTTAATTATTTTAATATATTGATTTGGACTAGCTACGGTCCCCCCTGCAATTCCAGCCCACCAGGGGGCCTCGGCCCACAGTTTGGGAAGCACTGTACTAGAGAAAAGTCGGCATGAGACAGAAGTTGCGATGGTCTTTTCTTATCTATCGTGATGCATATACGAGGGAAACAGGGACTTGATTTTGTAGGGCGGGACTTGATTGGATAGTTGTGGTTTCCTATTGGTGGATCTCATGTGAGTGACAGATTTCCCCGTCCTCGTGCCAGTAAACACTTCAGCTGAGAAGAGATGTCACTGAAGTAGAGGAAGTATTTTGATTAAAGATTGAGGCACATGGATTTAAAAAAAAAAAATGGATGGATGCATGGATAAATCATTTATGACAAATACTGCAATATTACATATTGCATATAGAATTGCTTTTTGATTTCATGGTGAATTTAAAATATATATGCCTAACCATATCATTTTTAAATTATAATTATACAATGTAATTTGTTAGCTTTATCTGACACAAAAAACAATGAAGATTTAAATTAGCCCTCTGCTGGTTATAGCGGGCACTTAGGCTGACGATCGTTACAATATTAATATTTTTAAATAAAATAATTATTCCTGTGATGGCAACGCTGAAATCTTTCTAATATGCTGATTTGCTGCTCAAGATATGTTTTTATTATTATCATTATTATTAGTATTATTATCATCAATGTTGAAAACAAAATGTTTTTGCTGCTTAACATTTTTGAGGAAACCATTCAGTAGTTCAGGGTAGGTAAGATTAATTCTTTTCATCATCATGCATTAAATTGAATGTATAATGATATAAATGTATAATGCTACAAAAAAATTCTATTTAAAATAAACTTTGTATTCAGCAAAGAAAGCTTCCACATAATATGCAGCAGCACAAGCATAAACATTTAAAAAAATCATCATAATCCCAAACTTGCATCATTCAAATGAATCGTTTAACTAAATTCAGACCTCCTAGTACTATAAAAGAGAGTAAGAAAACAATTAACAGAGCACATTTGATTATACAACTCACAAAAAGTGCATGTGTGCACAAACACGACGGCACAACAAACAGTGGTGCAGCATTTTGTCACGCTACACCACTTGTTGGGGAAAAAAATAGCTCATTACTGGCAAAGCTGCACTCGACTACTGTGACTAACTGCGAAAATGACTAAAGGTAAATGCCATGCTACTGACAAATTGTATTAGTAGCATTGCTACTTTAGTTAGTAACTCCAACACTGGTCTTCTCAACCCAGAAATGCAGACAGAAAGCCTTGCAAAGGTCAAGGGCACAGAATATAATGCCCTCCTATATAATGAAGGATGGAGAATCTAGACTAGATAATTAAAGCGGAAGCGTTCTAATATCAGACATGCATGATTGGCTGGGGCCGCAGAGGTTAGAATGACGCAAATCTTCGAAGACAAGAAAGGTGACATTGTTCTCCACACTTAGCCTCACTGTGAGAGCGGGAGAAGATAAATAGGTGCGGATTTTTAAACGAATGAAAGAAACAGCGAGATCACAGTCTTCCTTTTCTGAGCGGGTGCCGAATGAGGTTAGGCGGTGTGAAGTTTCTATTGTGGAAACACAGCTTCATTTTCGTGGGGCCATCTGTTTGAAAGACCTGAAGATGTAATTATGCTGTCTTCGTTCAGACAGATCATGCACAATCAAGTGCAATTAGTTAACCTTCTGCTCGAATTCCCTCATGTTATGATGTGAAGGTTCCTCATATGCAGTTTTGTGGAACATCACTTACGCAAGTAAATACTTGTGTCCAGTTTTGTAGCGCAACGACCTACAAAAGGAACCCACTCCTAAAATATAAAGAAAAAACGGTAACGCTTTACAATAAGATCTCATTTCTTAACATTCGTTAATGTATTAACTAACATTGAGCAGTACATTTGTTACTGTATTTAATAATGTTTGTTAACATTAGTTACAACTGTTGAGTTTGTTCATGTTTGTTTATGTCACAGTGCGTTATGTTAACAAATACAGCTTTTGATTTTAATAATGTATTAGTAAATGTAATTAGAAATTAACTTTAACTAAGATTGATAAATGCTGTAGATGTGTTGTTCGTTCTTAGACCGTGTCAAAGTAGTTAACTAATGTTAACTAACGAAACCTTATTGAAAAATGTTAAATATCTATTATTTTTAAGATTTTTGCTCTATAAAATCTTATATACTCACACACCATATACTACACTACATTTTCTGTAAAATGTTTTATTTTTTTGTTTTCTCTTAAAAAAATTATATATATATCTTGTGTGTGTGTATATGTCTGTGTATATAAATCTAATATATCTAATATATATATATATTAGATATATTAGATTTATATACAAGATTTTGAAGAAAGAAAAAAAAACATTTTATATATACAATATACAGTACTATATATTTTTATAAACTATTTTTTACTAATACTTGAATATTACGGAACCATTTATTATACATATATATGTGTGTAATGTACTTTTTTAAATAATAAATAAGCAACTTTACCCAAAAAAATAAATAGATATTGCCATAC